>JAVXUM010000011.1:1240361-1255858 GCA_035590655.1 Pouteria glomerata | reverse complement strand
AAAGAGGAAACATGAGGATTTTGATCTAATTGTTGAGGTAAGTTATTTTATTTTGTTAGTTTAAAATTAAATTTATATAAGATTAAATAAATTAAATATGTTGAGGAGGTAATTGTTGTGTTTTATTTGTTATATTTATATTATTAATTGATTTAGTTTATGTTTTAATCGTCTAATTTCTGATTTGTATAATTTATTTGGGTTAAAATTAGGACCTGAGGATAATAAGTAACAACCACTTTAGTAATTTGATTTTTTTAGAATTTTTGCTACTTAAGTGAGTGTATTAAACTTAAAGGCAAAAAGTATTAAATATAAATTGATAAATTTTATTTATTTATTGTTGTTATTAATTATTTATTTTGATAAGAAATGCTGATTATGTATGGTTTTATTGTGTTAAATATGAATTGTGATTATTTGTGGAATGATAAATTTGAAAAGTAATATTTTATTTAAAAAAAAGATATTATTGCATACCAGCATAAATTGTGTATATTACACTTACATTATGGTTAGATGAGACCAGCCCAGAAAAAAAAATATATGGGACCAGATAGGACTAAAAAAGAAAAAAATAAATATATGAGGGTAGATAGGATTAGGTCAGAAGAGACCAATGGTAAGGTTAGATGGGGCTAAGTCAAATGGAGCTAATAGGACATACTAAATTAAGACATTGTCCATAGTTGAGATCTGAACTTATAGGTCAGATAGGCCTAAACGTGTGTTGCATTATTATTTAAATAATTTATCATGCAAATATGTCATGAGACGGTTAATTGAGGCCTAATGACGATGATGATAATTGATAAATGAAAAGTGATAATGAACTGTATGTTGAAATATTTTTGTCATTGTCAGGTACGAGACATTTCAATTAATTATTGTTTATTTGTGAGACACTTGATTATGAAATTACTTTGGATTATTTTTGGTGAATATTTATTATTTTTTTTAATTTAAATATAATAGTTCTACCGAGTGTGACATTCACACCTAAATTTACTCATTTTAGATTGAGTTTAGAAGTGACTGCAAGTGTTTAAAGGAGATCTTGAGTTGTTTATTCCGCTGTTTTAGTTTAGTGTTTGTAATTTGAATTTTTGTAAATAAACTGGAGAGATAACAATATTAGACTGATGCCTTTGCTTAAGAGGTTTTAAAAGTTATAATTTTATGTATATTTAAGTACTGGTGGGAATTTCTATTTATTTTATCTACGAAAATAATATAAATCTTACAAGTTGTGATTCTTTTAAATGTTGGTATTGTGAATTGAGTGGAGGAATTGAAATTGTTACTCTATTAAAGAGATTAAATGTATCCTAAAATAAGGGTACACGAATTTGATCCCCGTCACAGGGTACGTAGGCATGTTGAGCAGATAGTTTGAGTGCAGTCATCTTGGTCTCTATAAACCGTCTTTCAATTTGCACGTCATTCTCAGCATACCCACTCATACATAAGGATTACATAAATCTATTTCCATGTCAAACATAGTTTTCAAGTTCAAATCTCATCCCCCAATTGCACACTTAGTCTATATTTTAATTGTATTTCATACTTTTCCTTTGGACATTTTATCATGTAAAATTTGTTTTTTTATCATGTTTTTATTATTTACATGATTTTTTGAGTGCTTTGCAGGGTAATGGAAGGAAAATAATCTAAAGAGGACAAGTTGAGAGTTTAAAAGTGCAAACCAGAGCAGAGCATATGGTGGGTGCTCGCCTGTGAAGAAGCTCAGGCGCATACAGGGGATTACCTTGGGTGCATGAGAGCATGGGCGCCCGACTAAGTGTGATCTCGTGTGCTCGCTGAGACCTCACTTTGCCTGCTTCTCTTGGACTTCGTGTCGAACACTTGTTTGCAGCTGACCTTGGGCGCACGCCACCCTTATTGTTGGGTGCCCGTGATTTTAATACTTGGTGAATTTCTACTGTGTTTTAAAGGAATAAAATTACCCTTTTACCCTTAAGTTCTGTACGCTTATAAATAGGCGTGAGTTTGACATCATAAGGTACTTTTTTTACCCTGCGTTAGTAGTTAGAGATTCATATTTTGAAGTGTTTTTGGAAGACTTAAGTTTCTCTCTCTTAGGGTTTTGCATGTAAGTAATTATTGTTCAATCTTTTACATTACAAGTTCTTTACGTTTGTTTATTTTTCTTTCGTAGTGCTTTATCGTTATTCTATCTATTAGATCTCAACTTCTTATTTCTTTATATTACTCAAATGTCTTTCGTTTTTTAAGTTTTTCAATGTTATGGATGCTTTTTTGATCTTCGTATTGCTTTCAGTACAAGTTAAACTTGCTAGGCTAGATCTTAACTTAGTTATAACCTAAGAAGGTAATGTAATGAAAGAAGATGGGCTTGAATACAGTGCTTTGAATGAAACATATATATTTTTTATGAAAACGTACCAGTCATTAACCTTAGGTTTTACTTTAGGAATCGAATCACTGTGTTGTAGTTGAACCTTGGTTACAAGATGACACTTGTGTACACCAAATGTTTGATTCAATGTCTTTGTGACTTCGAAACAAATTTTAAAACCCTAGTTTGACGATTTGTGTACAAAAAGTTATTTTGACGTTTTATCTTCTGACTTAACACTACAGGTGTAGAAGTTAGGTTGAGTTATAAATGTATTCAAACCACTTTCTTTAAGCACGTTATTGGAACAGGTTAAAACCAAGTATTTTCAATTAAGAGCAGTTCAATTAAGTTTAAAACAAATTTCTCCATTAGCAATTTCAGTTTTAATTTTATTTTCACTAAAAGCTAAAAGAAAAAAAAAAAAAGGGAACGTTGTTCTTTCCTAAAATCGAAAACCCTCAAGAGAATTATATTTTATTTAATTAATCCCATTTTTGCAAGTTACATCCAAAATAAACCATCCAATTGTAGTCATACCCTTGCTCCATGTAGAGATGATCTAGGACTCACCTAGACTAAACTGCGACTTACTCTTGCACTTGAGAGTTAAGCCTTTACATTTTCTAAGAGCAGTCAAGTTTTCGGCGCCGTTGCCGAGGAGCAATGGTGAGTGTGACAAATTCGGAGAGTTTGTGGTGGCTTGTGCTTGCCATCATCTTCGACGCTATTGCATTTGGACTTCTAGGTGACATCGCTCAATCTCTTTTTTCACTTTATTTTTGTTATTATTTTTATTATGTTTTATTTCTTTTATTTCAGTTAGGAAGTGTTAGAGAATTTATTTCTTCAAAATATAATTAAAAAAAATTTTAAAATTTACTTTGCATGCAATTAAGGTTGGGTAGGGTAATAGTAGTTAATCCTGAATTAGAAGACCCTTCATACATTTCTGACTCATTTTCCACCGTTTTACTCACCACTTCATCGTTTCATTCGATGGCTGATTTAAGAGGGGATGGAAGTGTCCATGGGAAAATGATCCCCCAGTGGTTCCAAGCTTTATACCAATTAGAGATCATTTGAACCCCGTTAGGCGGACCACACCTTCGTGTATCATTCTACCCCTAAATAGAGGAAACTTTACTTAAAGACCAGGAATTATCCAACTAATTCCCCTATTCTATGGCCTTAATCTGAAAACCCTTATAACCATTTAAGAGAATTTGAGAAAGTTAATAATATGTGCATTGACCAAAATACATTCCAAGGATCTCTTAATGGCTTGTCCTCATCATGGCTTTGAACTATGGAGATTAGTGAGCATCTTCTATGAATCCCTTACTCCTAATCTTAAGCAACTTGTGTCTATCATGTGCAATGGTACGTTATTTGATAAGACTGCAGAGGAAGTCATGGAATTCTTTGACATGGTGGTTGAAGATTCCAATGAGTAGGAAATTGGTCCTTCTTCTTCTTCTTTTGCACAGGAATCCATTACGTAGTGGGTAGCTAGAATTGAGTGAGAGTGATGACCTCCGAGCTAGGTTAGCCGCGATGCAACATAACTTAGATGCCTTAGAGTTGAAAAACAAGAAAAGATAGTTATAGGCTAAGGTATTGTGTGTTACTTGTGATCAAGTAGGGCATGATGTTAATTCATGCCCCGAACTTCTATTGTATAAAGAAATAGCATGTAGTTTTCAAAATCATCCCTTTCCCAATAGGAATCCAATAGGAAATTCTTACTCTTAATGTGGTAACATCAATTACCAAGGGGGAGGACAGGCTTCCAATGCGTGCCCACCTGGGTGGAAATACCCTCCTGGTTTCTCATGGAGGAATGAGAATCAAGGATAACAATTTCAACAAACTTCCCTCTTTCAACAAATTCCTCCACCACCACCTCAATATCAACCACCTAATCCTGTTGCATTTCAGTCCCCACAAAAGAGGTTTATTGAGGATACTCTCTATCAATTCATGCAACAACATGTAGGTATTAATAACAATGTGAAACAAGCGTTAGAGGACATAAAAGGGCAAATTTCTATGTTGACACAAGTCATGAGTACCACACCAAGGGGTAAACTTTCTGCACAACTACTTCCAAGTCTGAAAGGCCAAGCAAACATGAGTGAGGCCTCAGCTTTAGGCACTGCTTCACATAAGCAAGTGTAATCCGTTACTACTTTAAGAAGTGGGAAAGTTCTTCAGAAACCGATAGATCCTAGAGTAGATATGCCCAGTGACAAGTTAGGAACCAATGGTAGTGAGGTTGAAAAGGAAAGTGAGAAAGACAATAAGGGAAAAGAAGAGAAGAAAAATGACAAGCAAAATGTTGAGGTTGAGAAAGACAGTGAGGGAGAAGCGAAGGAGAATAAGGAAGAAACCAATAAGGGGAATCTGGATAGGAAAATGGAGAAAAACATAGAGCACATACCCAGACCACCATTTCCTCAAAGATTAATGAAGGGTAAGATTAAGATGTTGAATTTAGAAATCCATGAAACATTTAAACAAGTGAGAATCAACATCCCATTACTTGAGGCTATTAAGCAAAATCTATCCTATGCTAAATTTCTCAAGGATATGTGCACGGTAAAAAAAAAAACTAAATGTTAAGGAGAAAACTTTCTTTACTGAACAAGTGAGTGCCATACTCCGAGGGACACTCTTCCCAAATATAAAGATTCTGGGTGTCCAATCATATCTTATGTTATTGGGGACCATATCATTAATAAAGCATTACTTGACCTAGGTGCTAGCGTCAATTTGTTACTTTATATGGTGTACCAGCAACTAGGTTTAGGTGAGCTAAAACCCACTACAGTTACATTGCAATTGGCAGATTGCTTAGTTAAAATGTCTAAGGGTATAGTGGAAGATGTGTTGGTCTAAGTAGATAAGTTCTACTTTCCTGTTGATTTTATTGTGCTAGATACCTAACCCATTCCAAACCCTAACCAATCTATTCTAGTCATCTTAGGTAGACATTTCCTCGCTACATCCAATACCGTAATTAATTGTAGGAGTGGTGTCATGAAATTATCCTTTGGAGATTAACCATAGAGATGAATATCTTTAAGGTAGGGAAACAAATGGGAGAATGTGAAGATATTAGGGAGATGGACTTAATTCATACCTTAAGTGAGAAGTATTTTGAAAAAAATTACTTTGATGATCCATTAGAGCAAGCTCTAGTGAGGAGTGAGAAATGTGAAATTCTAGATGTAGTGGATTTTGTGGAAACTGATGAATTAGTGAAAATAGGAGAAGTTATGGCTATTAATAGTTAGGTTCCAGTGTTTGAACCTTTAGAACCATTTTTAATTAAACCCAAGCCATCGGTTGAATGCCCACCTTATCCTTCTAGGAAACCTTTACCTACTAAGCTGAAGTATGCATTCCTGGGAGAGGGTGAGACATTTACAGTAGTCATTCCTTCAAAATTAGAATGAAGTCAGGAAGAAAGGTTGCTAAAGGTATTGAGTGCTCATCAAAAAGCATTAGGATGGATAGTAGCTGGTTTTTGAGGTATTAGCACTTTAGTCTGCACTCATCGGATATACCTTGAGGATGATGTCAAACCTATTAGACAAATGCAATGTAGGCTAAATTCCAATATGAAAGAGGTTGTAAAAGGAGAGGTTGTAAAAGGAGAGGTTCTTAAACTGTTAGATGCAGGCATTGTTTACCCCATTTCTGATTCTAAGTAAGTCCTACCCAAGTGGTCCCTAAAAAGTCCGGTGTTACTGTTGTGAAAAATGAAAAAGGAGAGTTGGTACGGTAACGTACTCAAACCAGGTGGCATATATGTATTGACTATAGGCATCTGAATGTGGAGACTTGAAAGGACCATTTCCCACTTCCATTTTTAGATCAAGTGCTTGAAAGAGTGGTTAGGAAATCTTTTTATTGTTTTCTTGATGGATATTCGGGTTATAACCAAGTGGAAATAACACTAGAAGATCAGGAAAAGACCACTTTCACATGCCCGTTTGGCACGTATGCATATAGACACATGCCGTTTGGGTTATGTATTGTACCTGCGACTTTTTAAAGGTGTGTGATGAGCATATTTAGTGATATGGTTGGGAAATTTTTAGAAGTGGTCATGTATGACTTCTCTGTTTATGGGGACGATTTTGATGAGTGTTTAGGAAACTTGGAAAAGTCTTAGTTCATTGTGAGGAGAGCAATTTAATGCTTAACTGGGAGAAATACCATTTTATGATAGACTCAGGAATAGTGCTAGGACATATTATCTCATCCAAAAGGATAGAAGTTGATAAGGCTAAAGTGGAACTCATAAAAAATTTATATGCCCCAACTTGTGTTAAGGACGTGCGATCTTTTCTTGGGCATGCTGGATTCTATCGTAGGTTCATCCAATCATTTAGTTCCATAGCACGTTCGTTCTGTGTTTTACTTACGAAGGGTAATCCATTTCTTTGGACGTCTGAATGTCAAAGAGCATTCGATAAGTTAAAAACCATGCTCATTTCTGCACCAATAATCTAAAGCCCAGATTGGTCCTTGCCATTTGAACTAATGTGTGATGTAAGTGACAATGTAGTTGGTGCTGTTTTGGGGCAAAAGAAAGAGGGCAAGCCTTATGTCATTTACTATGCTAACAAGACCCTTAATGATGCTCAAATAAATTACACGACCACTGAGAAGGAGTTTTTAGATATAGTATTTGCTCTTGATAAGTTTAGATCTTATTTGGTAGGTTCCCATGTGACAGTTTTCACAGACCACACAGCCTTGAAATATCTACTTTCGAAACAAGAGGCCAAACCCCATCCTATTAGGTGGATTATACTCCTCTAAGAATTCGACTTAAAAATCAAGGATAAGAAGGGGGTAGAGAATGTGGTGGCTGATCATTTATCAAGGTTGCCATCCCATGTAATTGACCATAGTGACTTACTAATACAAGAGCATTTTTCGGATGAACATATTATGCATGTGAGCTCCACATCTCAAGACCATTCCCCTGGGTACTCAGACATTGCCAATTTTTTGGTGACTGGTCTCATGCCTTCACATTGGACTAAGATTAATCGAAATAAATTTTTACGTAATGTGCGTAGCTTCTTTTGGGATGACCATTACCTTTATAAATATTGTTCCGATCAAATCATTAGGCGTTGTATTCCCGAGACCGAGGTGTTTAATGTAATTGAGTTTTGTCATTCTTTAGCTTGTGGAGGTCATTTTTCCTCAAAGAAAACTGCTGCTAAAATCCTCCAAAGTAGATTTTATTGGCCTACATTATTTAGGGATGTGTATGACTATTGCCTTAGATATTACCAGTGCCAATGGTTAGGAGCATTGTCTAAAAGAAATGAGATGCCTTAAAACCCCATAATTATCTTGGAAATCTTTAACTGTTAGGGTATCGACTTATGGGGCCATTCCCTAAATCTTTTGGTTATGAATTCTTACTTGTGGCTGTAGACTATGTTTCAAAGTGGATAGAAGCCATAGCGACTCATACAAATGATCACCGAGTAGTTATTAAGTTTTTAAAAGAACATATTTTCTCACGCTTTGGGATGCCTCGGGCCATTATTAGCAATCAAGGCAAGCATTTTTACAACAAGCCTGTTGGTGTCTTGTTGCAGCATTATGGTGTGACACACAAAGTGGGTATTTCATATCACTCACATAATAGTGGTCAGGTAGAGTTAGCAAATAGGGAGAATAAGGGTATATTAAAGAAGATTATTAATCCCACACGTAAGAATTGGTCTTTGTGTCTCATTGATGCATATAGGCATATAGGATAGTGTAAAAACCATTTTAGGCATATCTCTTTATCATCTCATCTATGGCAAGGCTTCTCACTACCAGTTGAAATGGAACATAGGGCTCATTGAGCAATTCAACAGTTCAATAAGAGTTTAGATGATGCAGTATTCTTCGAAAGTTACAATTGAATGAACTTGAGGAGTTACGTAACGATGCTTTCGAGAATGCAAAGATTGCTAAAGCCAAAATGAAGGAATTACATGATAAGTACATATCTCGAAAATCTTTCCACGTAGGCCAGAAAGTCCTAATGTATAATTCCCGATTACATCTCTTCCCTGGCAAACTTCAATCTAGATAGTCTGGCCTATTCACTATAATGTCAATTTCAGAGCATGGTACATGCGAGGTTTACAATCCACGCAGTGACACCACTTTCAAGGTGAATGGCCATCGTCTCAAGCCTTACTTAGAAAATTCCGTGGCCAAGATTGAGACGTGGGAGTTAGCTGACCTTCTCCCATTCAATTAAGAGCATGCAAGGAACGCTTGTACATTAGTAGTGTAAGTGTTGTATTTTCTTATAGTTTATCTTAAAATTAAGTAATAGGATGAGGTTTGTTTTTATTCTTTTTGTCTATTCATAGTTTTAAAGTTGGTTAATCGAGCCATGGAGGTGTCCGCCTAGAAGTATTGGTTGAATTCCCAAGTTACGAGGGAAGGAAGAAGTGCAGTGAAGGTTACTTAAGTTATGCATGCACCTAATTGAAAGAACCTTGTGCGCCCGAGTTCTCGGGCGCCCATCGAGAGGAGCTCCCTTTTAGTGAGTCACGTGACTCACACAGCTAAACCTTCTCATTATATACTTAGTCTTCTTCTTTGTTTGGTCAAAGAGTTAGACATTTACTTGAGAACCCAGAACTTTTTTTCCATTCTGTTCTCTCATTCTCCCAAACATCTTTATCACACAACCAGGTGATTTCAGCTAGTTAACACTCTTACAACACAAATTTCAGCTTGGCTACTTCTATAATGGATCAAAGCATGGAGCTACAATTTAGGGTTCATTTGGCCAAAGAGGTAAGGGTGGATTTAGTGCTTTGATATGATATTACCCACATGATTAAAGCATAGGTTGTGCATAGTTTTGAGGTTATTGCGGTTGTGCGAGGTTCTCCTTGAATCATGTTACTAGTTGAAGCTACATTTAAGCTTGTGCACTCCACATGTTTGTGAAAAGGTTTGTGAGAATTGGAAAGTAAGTTTTGAAGAAGTTTGAAGTCTAATTGTGTCGTTGAGAGTGCACTGTTTGCATGATGGAATTTGGTGATTGAAGACTTGTTGAATGGAGAGAATTGGTGAGGAGTTGGGATTGTGCACTTTAAGTGTTTGACAAAATGTGAATGAGACGTTCTTAGCCAATTTTGAGGACTTTAAGTTTTGAGGGTTGGAAAAGAAGTGCATCCCATCACTTGTGCATATAGTTTTAATTAATTTCCATCCATTAGAAGATTGTTTAGCAAGTACCATGGGCCGTTCTTCAACTAAAAGAAGAAATCATCCCTCACTTACTTCCTCCTCGAATGAAGACAGTGATTATGTACTGGATTATATGCGAAGTGACAAAGATGTGGAGGTGGAAAATGAAATTGCAAATGAAGAACAGGTTGAGGAAGATGAAGTAAATGAGGAAAAAAGTTATGAAAATGATGCCGAAGATGAAAAAGAACTAGATTATGATCTACATCGATTTATTAGGAAGAAGGCATAAGATTTATTTGATTCTTATTGGAGTAAATGGGCTATTCTGTGTGAAAGGGTGATTAATTTGAATTGTTTTAGTGAGGAGCCTGTAAATTTCAAGACAATAATGGTTACACGGGGTTAGTCTAATGCAATCTCTTTCCGAGCTACCGCTGACCCTACCTCATCCGGGAGTTTTATGCTAATGTTACTTTAAAGGAGGATGAGGAACTGGGCAAAAGGTATATTTGTTCTATGGTAAGGGGATGATAACTTGTAGTTCACAAATGTAGTATTAGGGTTGCTTTGGACGTTCCAAAGGCTTGGAGGCTAGGATACCCTTACCCAGTTGAACAAGAGCCTCCACTCCCAGTTCTTGCACGCCACTTGTCTGAGGGGGAGACACGTTCATGGGAAGTTCGGTGTTAATTCCCTAAGAACAAATTGAGTGGTAAGTTCCGAATTCTTTATGAACTCATCGTTCACAAATACTACCTGTGTCTAACAACGATTTTGTTAACCCAGACCGAGCCAGTTGACGTATGCATTAACCACTGGAGTTTCTGTTATTTGGCCTCTCTAGTGATGTCGACTTTGAAAGTGCGACTGCAACAGACTCGGGCCTCCAACAGTCTCCCATTCGCTGGTCTGACCATGAGGATTTTGGAGAAGCATCGTGTTCCTCTCGATGCTAATTTTCGTACTGTTTAACCCTTAGCATTGTTGTCCAGTTGCACATGTTCCTATCGATGCTAATTTTGAAATACTTTTGCTGCTACTTCTTCCACGACACTCCCAGTTCGCCCTCCTGTGGTGCCTACTCTCCGTTCTGATATTCAGGCCTTGGGGGCGCGTCTAAGTGTTATAGAAGTCGAGCAGTTTGTCCACCGTGGAATCTTAGAGTCTATTCTCGCTGCTGTCAGTCCACTTATACCGTTAGCTAACGAAAACCAGGATCCTCCAGATAAAGCTTAGGTTCTTAGTTCTCTATTTTGTTCACTTAGGATAGAGTTTTATCAGTATAGGTCTAATTTTGAAGCGTTATATATTGTAGACCTAAAACTGTTTTCTTTTGAGATGTATTATGGTTTTTGCGGGTAACTTGGACTATATTAATGAATGCTAATTAGCCTTTTGAGCGGCAATGGAAGCATCTCTCATTTATTTACTTTTAAAATTTTGGTGTGTAATTGAGATCTTTTTGGTTTTTCATTTGTTTGTTTTTTTGGATTAATTTTCTTTGTTTTCTTTTATTTGGTTTGTTTCTTTTATCAAATCTGTTTTGTGGGCTAGTGTTAGTAATAATGCAGCTCTTGAGTGAATACCTACCCTTTTTACTTTCTTGTTTTTACATTTTACGGTTAGCACTTTGATATCTATTTGATGATTGTTGTTGGGAGTGCTGTAGAAACTAGGTTAGGGGGTGTTTTATTGCTTGCGCGGCTTAAATAATGGGTGCATGTTTGGTTTACTTTGTGCTATATTCTCATTTATGCTCGTTGATACTATTTCTTCATGCTCATTATCATGCTCATTATTACACACTAGGGACCCACATTTGTTTTATGGTTCTCACATTAAGGACAATGTTTAGTTTAGGATGGGGGGTAGAGTTCGCATGATGATTATTTTTGCCAAAGCATGATGATTATTTGTGCTAAAATTGTCCAATTTTTCAAATTTTTGGTCAATATTTTCAAATTTAGAGCATTTTTTAGCTCAAATGCAAGAGTTAGCACATTTATACTTACATGTTGGCCCTTTTGGTTTAGTTGATTGTGCCCCTAAGTGTGAAAATGATGAGTGAGTCTTATTCAAGCTTTAATAAGAAACTTAGTTCAAGTTGAGTGTGTCATAACCTTGTGCATTTTTTACTATTATGGAGGAAGTTTATATGCTTAGGAGTGGATTTTGTTTAACATTAGTTAATTGAGCATTCTTGGGCTAAGTGGAGACTTATACCTATTATGGGTGAGCTTTTGAGCCTATTATTCTTTTCCTAAGGGGTTGCACATAATCACAGCTCATTTGTTATTCACTTTGGTTTTTAATGCATTAATTGCATCACGTACACTTGCATGAGTTTCACTTGGCATATAATGAGTTGTTGCAAGCTTTGAACATAATGTTAGGCCATCTTTGTTATTTTTGGGCCTTTTTGTCCTTCTTTGATAAAAAATTTTCCTTCAAAACCAACTTGAACCCTTTTTATTAAGTTTTTTTATTTTTCTTGATTCTCACCTCATTTATTATTCTTTTCATCCATTCACACAATTTAAGCCTTACCCTCACGTGTCTTTGGTTGTGAAAGTGCCACAATGTCTAAGTTGTGAATTTGATTAGGAATATAAGCTTTTGAGAGCAATATGAGGAAGAATGTGAGATGAGAATTCATGTGTTATATAGTTTATTATTCAAAAAAAAAAAAAAAAAAAAAGAGAAGAAAGAAAAGAAAAGAGGAAGAAAAAAAGAAAAAAACAAAAGAGGAAAAAAAATTGTCATTCATTTTGTTTATTTAATTGTAGGACTTGCACATTGTTTACAATATTTGTAATTGTCCCAAGGGTAGTATTTAGTGGGAATAAGCTTCTTCTTGGGAATTTTTTGGGGGTTGGAAAGGAATTGGGTAAATTGAAACTTGTGTGCACTTGAACATTCTTATCCCAAGACTTGTGCTTTGATTTCCATATCCTCCATTGTTAATTATTACCCCTAGTCAAGTTACAACCGAAATAAAGACCTAGTGGATTCTAAGCAAGCAGCTCTTGTATTATGTATGTAGTGGTCTTGTGTAGGTTGTAGTGTGATCTCTTGCACATGCATTGGAGCATTTTTACGAGCTGTCCACTTTGAACATCAATTCAGTTCACTCATTTATTTGTGGGGTTGTGTGCAACTAGGATAGCATCATATGCTAATAGGTATCTGTGAACCCTTGATGAGTGAATTTCTTTCTATGAGTGATACCTTGTGAGCATTTAAAGTCAAAACTAGTTCCGTTTATGCTTTTGCAACCTTGTTGAATGAATAAAACAATCTTTTACACATGCTCTTCCTACTGTGATAGTCCATGCATTTATACTTAGCACTTGGGAATTACACATGATATTTGAGTTTTGTGACTTGTTGGGTTTGAACTTGATTCATTCTTGATCTTAATTACTTTTGGACATCTTGAGACCAATCCATAGATGTTTGTGGGTAGCATTACTGCAAACCCTCACGAGACCTTACTCGTCCACTTGGAGAAATCTAGGGGTTTAAAGGGCCTGCCTCACGCACTAAGTGTAGCCATAAGTCTCTTACAAAAAATGGACGTCCCCCTTAATTAGAATTGTTAGTTGTTCTTTTTCATTTGAATAATATGGAGTTTCTTGGTTTCTATTCATCTTCTTTGGTCATAATTCTTTCTATTCCTAGGGATTAGCAATGTTTATGTTGGGGGGTGTGATTGCTTGCAATCATTGTCTATTTTAACTGTATTACACACTCTTCCTTTGGACATTTTATCAAGTAAAATTCATTTTTTATCATGTTTTTATTATTTACATGATTTTTTGGGTGCTTTGCAAGGTAATGGAAGAAAAATAATCTAAGGAGGACAAGTTGAGAGTTTAGAAGTGCAAACCAGAGCAGAGCAAGTGGTGGGCGCTCGCCTGTGAAGAAGCTCGGGTGCACGCAAGGGATTACCTTGGGCGCACGAGAGCATGGGCACCCGACTGAGTGTGATCTTGTGTGCCTGCTGAGACCCCACTTTGCCTGCTTCTCTCGGACTTTGTGTCGAATACTTGTTTGCAGCTGACCTTGGGCTCATACCACCTTTATTGTTGGGCACCCCTGATTTTAATATTTGGCAAATTTCTGCTACGTTTTAAAGGAACAAAATTACCCTTTTACCCTTAAGTTCTATACGCTTATAAATAGGTGTGAGTCACATCATAAGGCCCTTTTTTTTACCCTACGTTAGTAGTTAGAGATTCATATTTTGAAGTGTTTTTGGAAAGTTTCTCTCTCTTAGGGTTTTACATGTAAGTAACTACTATTCAATCTTTTACATTGCAAGTTCTTTGCGTTTGTTTATTTTTCTTTTGTAGTGCTTTATCGTTATTCTATCTATTGGATTTCAACTTCTTATTTCTTTATATTACTCAAACGTCTTTCATTTTTTAAGTTTTTCAACGTTATGGATGTTTTTTCATCTTCGTATTGCTTTTATTACAAGTTAAACATGCTAGGTTAGGTCTTAACTTGGTTTTAACCTAGGAAGGTAATGTAATCAAAGAAGATGGGTTTGAATACAGTGCTTTGAATGAAATATATATATATTTTTTTATGAAAACGTACCAGTCCTTAACCCTAGGTTTAACTCTAGGAATCGAATCACTGTGTTATAGTTGAACTTTGGTTAGGAGATGACACTTGTGTACACTAAATGTTTGATTCAATGTCTCTGTAACTTCGAAACAAATTTCAAAACCCTAGTTTGACGATTTGTGTACAAAATGTTATTTTGACAATTTATCTTCTGACCTAACACTACAGGTGTAGAAGTTAGGTTGAGTTATAAATGTATTCAAACCCCTTTCTTTGAGCATGTTACTGGAACAGGTTGAAACCAAGTATTTTCAATTAAAAACAGTTCAATTAAGTTTAAAATAAATTTCTCCATTAAAAACTTCAGTTTTAATTTTATTTTCACTAAAAGCTAAAAGAATAAAAAAAAGGGAACATTGTTCTTTCCTAAAGTCGAAAAACCTCAAGAGAATTTTATTTTATTTAATTAATCATGTTTTTGTAAGTTACATCCAAAATAAACCATACAATTGTAGTCATACCCTTACTCCATGTGGAGATAACCTAGGACTCACCTAGACTAAATTGTGACTTACACTTGCACTTGAGAGTTAAGCCTTTACAATTTCTGAGAGCGGTCAAGTTTTTGGCACCGTTACCGAGAAGCAACGGTGAGTGTGACAAATTCGGAGAGTTTATGGTGGATTGTGCTTGCTATCATCTTCAACGCTGTTGTATTTAGACTTCCAAATGACATCGCTCCATCTCTCTTTTCATTTTATTTTTATTATTATTTTTATTGTGTTTTATTTCTTTTATTTCAGTTAAGAAGTGTTAGAGAATTTATTTCTTCAAAATATAATTAAAAAATATTTTAAAATTTACTTTGCATGCAATTAAGGTCGGGTAGGGTAATAGTAGTTAATCCTGAATTAGAAGACCCTTTATACATTCCTGACTCATTTTCCACCGTTTCACTCACTACTTAATCATTTCATTCGATAGCTAACGTAAAAGGGGGTGGAAGTGTCCATAGGGAAAAATTCCTTGAAGATCTTGGTAGGGAAAGAGTAGAAAATCTAGGCATCTTAATTGTCGGGAAAGAAAAGTTCAAGAGACCGAGAATAAATCAAGAAACAACAAAATGTTAGTTTTGTTTATTAATTTAATTTCATTTTTGTATTTCAAATACAATTATATAAGGAGTTTATCATTTTTTATGCATGATCGATCTAAAAATTTTTTTAAAACCTATTCCGCTGCGTTCTTGATTCCTACGATTGCTATTAGAACGATCTTGCATAATTTCTTGTAATTCTTC
>JAVXUM010000011.1:1027364-1037364 GCA_035590655.1 Pouteria glomerata | reverse complement strand
GTCTTTTCTAGATTGCCTTCGAAGCTCCTTTGCCACTGGCTCATCTATCTCGGTGGGTGTCGAAGTTGTTAACTTAGCACCTTGCTCCCTTTAGATCTGATCATCCATCTCTCTCCTTAATGAGTGTCCAGTGAACAACTTGGTTGACTTTACATCTCCGTAGTCCTTCAACAATCGCTGCGCCTCTCTAGACTTATATGCCCCAATTGGTGAGGCTTGATCTCCCCTTGAACCCTCACTATTATCCTCCTCCTCTTGGACTTGGCGAATGCACCCTTTTTGAGCAAGCCACAACTAGATGGGATCCATCATAGAGAAAACATAAAACTTTGTGGCTCCCCCACCCTTGGCCTTGTTAGCCTATAGCCTTGTGGACCCTGTAGGACACAAACTCAATTAAGATTATTGTCTCCCTCATGGCAGCATCCAAATCTTGGCACGCTCCTGTGTTGCAACTCTTTTCTTTCCGATGGTTCAAGACCATTCATAAACAAGTGTCGCTTCTTTGTCCACCTTTGGAGCCTCTAATAGTGGATTAGAGAACTTGTCCACATTATCCCGCACACTCCCATTGTGGGTAGGATAACTAAGCAAGTCATTTGCAACCAATGTTGGCTATCCCAGGAGTCTTCCTCGGCGATGAGAAACTTTGCATCTCCTTACAACACTCGTCCTCTTTGAGTACCCAGATGCTTTGGCCCAAATCCTTGAACCCAACAAACACCCTTGCTAGTCTTGACCCTATAGATGACCACAAACTTGCCTTGAATCTCTATGCAACCTTGGCTCTGATACCAACTGTTACGAGCTTAGAATTTCATCACCTCAACTAGTGAAACACTTGGCACTACAACAACGAGTTGAGTGTCTAAGTGTAGCATAGGTTGACGCGAGGAAATTCTAAGCCCGTGACAACCCTCAGCATCACAACAACAGAGAGGTTTTGACATTTTCTCTAAATTCATATTGTCTAAACTTTTTTATTTATTTTATTTTTTCATTTATAAATATTCAAACAATTTATTAAAAATTGGCATCAAGTGGGTACCACCAGAGTACAGAAAAACCTTAGGCACAGCTTGTGATTACAAATCCATACTTTCAACAGTCCAAAAAATGATGCAAATTCAGCTCTATGCCCCCAGACAAAATAGATTCTGTTGTCTGAACTTTATCTAAGCATTTGCATTGAACTCATCCCCTTTTATGTGGCTCATAGAGTGACTGATACATTTGTCAGAACCATTGACTTTGGAGATCTTTGTGCAAGTTTTGTATTGGACAAATAAGCCAGCAACACTTAGCTCAGGACAATGTGGTTATTGATCATTTGGCATATGTGCGATGCACCCTTAGTGATGGGTGCATCTGGGAAACATGTTTGAAGCAAATACTTAGCAATAAATACAAAGCTAGTAATTATTGCAAAGAACTAGAAAGTGGACTTGAAATAACTGTACGTGCTCAGACCAAATTTATTATGACGTGAAAATGCATCCTAACAGGCTATTTAACAGATTTGAGTAGGCTTGTGAATGAGACCGGTTAGGTGAAATGTTAAGACATCTAGCTTTAAAATTTCAGTTAAGCTTCGCCAACAGTTAAGCTTCAGCTTTGCTAATGGTCGACTCAACTCAGCCTGTTTGCAACTCCAGAACTTTCTGCAGTGTGTGTTATCAGTTGGAAGTGATTCATCTAGCTTTAACATTTTAGTTAAGCTGGAGCCAACGGCTAAACTTCACTTGTTCTCAATCCATAGGTTACAAACCAAGTCTGGGAGTCTAATGTGTGATGGAAAATCATCCCTAGTTTCAGAATCATTGTAAGCCATCAAATGATGAGGCTATAGTTTCTCTTTGGTTTGTAATTTCAACCCTAGTTTGTTTAGTAAATTGAAGTTAATGCCATTTATGGTCTAAATACCTGAAGTATAATAAATATCTGTTGAGATTTGAGAACTTATATCCAGGTCATATGATTTGGGTGCCAACTTCTTGCAGGTAGGGTCATTCCAGAGAGTGTCGTCTACAGTTATGGAACTGTTCTGCTGGACCTTTTGAGTGGAAAGCACATCCCTCCAAGCCATGTACAATACACTCTGTACCATATGTCATATCAGTTTTTCTCCACTGTTTTCAGATTCTTTTTCAATTTGGTCTTTGTTATATTCATGTTATGGTACTATCCTGGTAAAATTTATATGATGATATAATTAGTTAAAAAGACGGAAAAGGGCACCAGCCACGAAGCTTTAGAGGAAGTTTTGGGGTTCTTGCATGCAAAATCTTGTAAGAATTGACAAGCTTTGCAAGAGTAACAAATGAGATATACAATGATATCTTGCCTATTTTTAAGCTGGGCCCTCTATGGAGCTAAATATGGGGGCAGTTCCCCATTGTGTAAAGTAGAAAAAACACCTGAGTTGATATGCCTTTTAATACCTTGATTCAGCTCAATCTGAAAAGTTTTTCCATCTGCAAAAGAAAGAAATTCTTAAAATGAGCTAGGTGGGTTTCAAAAATTTGGTTTTGAGTAGCAATTTAAATTTGTGTGCTAATAAGCATAGATACGGATATGATACAGGGTACAAACACAGACACTGACACAAATTCGATAATTTTGAAAAAATTAAGATGCGGACACAATGGGGGTATGGAAAAAATATGTATAATTTTTATATATTTTTGTGTGAATATAGCATTCATAAGAAAACTAACTCAATAATTTAATACACATTCAACAAATAAAACTACAAATTATGAGATTGAAGATTTTATAATTTTAGGAGTATCAACTACTTAAATTTAGACTAACCTTAATCATATGTTTGAAGGAAGAGAATAAAATAATTGGATATGCTACATGGCATAGCCGACGCATATTTTGGTATGTTCAAGGAGTATGTGTATCCAATGGATATGGCACCCACTTCAAAGTGTCCAAGTGCTTCATAGTTCGCATGGTTGTATGGTTTGGACTTTGGAGTGCTCAAATTATCTTGTTGAATCTCAACCCCTAATGAAACTGAATAGATGCACGGCTTGATTTTTTTGCTGAGTTACTGTAGATGTGCTCTAACTGGCTGCCTTACTAGTTTCCATGCAACATACAACCTCTCAGGCTTTGGCATACTTGCCTGGATTAAACTGGTCGGCTCTATGTCAGCTGCATAGTCTTTGGCCCTGTTTCATGCAAAATTTATCCATACTTCGAATGTAAGGAACATTTAGTCATGCATAAATAGTTTAGGGACTAACCTAAAAAAAGGAAAGAAAATCTAGAACTTTTTTGAAGTCTCTTCCTTTCCAATTCTATATTTTAATCCATTATTTAAGAAAATGTCTGCCCATTATTGCCTATATTGGTTTATTGAACGCTTTTTACTTATTTTGTCGTTTTCTCCAGGCACTGGATTTGATAAGGGGGAAAAATGTTTTGCTGCTAATGGATTCATCCTTGGAAGGACAATATGCTGACGATGATGCAACTGCATTGGTTGAACTTGCTTCAAAATGTCTTCAGTATGAAGCCAGAGACCGTCCAGATATCAAGTTTCTTCTTAGTGCAGTAGCACCCCTTCAAAAGCAGAAAGAGGTGAAACTTTGTTAATTAGTTTTGACCCACAATGGTAATGTAATTGCCAAGTTGGTGGCTTTGTAGCTGTGTTTTTTAAGATGTCCTCATTCACCCTGATATTTGTAGGTTGCATCACATATTTTGATGGGTTTAACTAAAAATCCAGTGGTGCTGCCAACCATGCTTTCTCCTCTTGGAAAGGCTTGTGCAAGGATGGACCTGACAGCAGTTCATGATATCTTGCTCAAAACAGGTTATAAAGATGAAGAGGGTGCGGAAAATGAGGTGAGCAAATATATTTTACTCTGCAATTTGTTCAATTGATTAACTGTAATCTGTAAACAGAAGGGAATTGCTGGTAATAGTATCATCAACATGGGCTTTTGTGCCTCTTAATAATCTCTTTATTTATCTCTCTTCTCTCTCCCCCCCCCCCCCCCAAAAAAAATAAAAATAAATAAATGGATAAACAAAACGGAAAAAAGAAATTTCAGGTTATCACCTGATCCCTTGGAAAGCTCTATAGGCAATCCTATGAAATGATAGAAACATTTTGACCCGTGGTCTACACTTACAATATTGATGTAACAATGCCCTTATATGCAAGGACAAATAATCTTTCCTGCATGATTATTAGTTTTCTCTTTCTTTTTAGGATTGAGTTTCTCCTTGTGTCATAGTTTTATTATTTGCTTTTAAATCTTAATTGTAATGCCTAATTTTATTATTTGCTTTTAAACCTTACATATGATATATCTTCATGGTAATGCCTTTCCATGCAGCTATCATTCCAAGAGTGGACTCAGCAAGTTCAAGATATGATAAACACGAAGAAATTTGGCGATATTGCATTTCGGGACAAAGATTTCAAAAATGCTATTGATTACTATTCAAAGGTATGAACTTACTCTAGTTGTGAATCCATTTACTTTTGCTGGTTGTAAATTTTTATTAACTTTATTTCTGTATCCTTATGAAAGTATCCGTAAGTTGTGCTCAGATTCAATATATTTTTTGTTTAGTGTCATCTTTTTTTTATTCTTGGATGATTGGCTTCAAGTAGAAAAAATAGGGTGTTTTTCTTTTATTTTCTTATTTTAAAGAAATGTTTCACATGACATCTAATTCTTTTTGTGGTCCAATACCATGTGCCAACTGAAGTATTTAGTGACGTAAGACGTCATATTTGGGGATGCATTAGTTCCCAAATATTGCATTCTCTGGTATATTGCTTGGAGCACAGCACAAATGCATAATTTGTTTAGTTTGTGTGCTTAAATAGAGTTATGGAGAAATCTAAACATAAGTGAGCTCGTGTCGAGGCAGATATTGCTAATCTACTCCCCCTAACAGCCCCACGCAAAAATAGAATAGAACAAATTCCTAGCTTCGATCTTGGACAGTTCTGGATTCTAGTCCTACTCAATTGATTACAGCTTTCCTTGCCATGAATTTGGTTTGAGAGTTAAGTCAAAATGGCATATTAGAGACCAAGAGTTCATATCCAATAATCCTTTTCTTGATTTTGTCGTGCAGCTAAACTTATGCATTTCTTATACGCGAATCACGTGACAAAATATGAATGTTTCAACAAGCAGTTTCATGCTTCTTCATCCCCTCTCAAGCAAAGTTGCGGAGAGATATATGTAGCATTGCTGCTTTACATGTTTTCTTTTCTTACCTTTTTATTCTGCTTATTCATTTAGTTTCTACTCCTCGCAGCACCATTGATTAATTGACGCCAACATTGGGAAATCACCCTTTTATTTATTTTTTATATTTTGGCAATTTCCCTTTTTTTTTCATTTCCTTTATCTCCTAAATCCCATGAAGATTGTACCGAGATACTGACTTGGATCACTTGTATTAAAATGCAGTTGGTATCAATTATGCCCGTCCCTTCTGGTACCATCTTTGTGAGGCGAGCCCTATCATACTTAATGATTGGCCAGCCAGAGCTCGCACTGAGGGATGCCATGCAGGCTCAGGTGTGCTTGCCCGGATGGCCGACTGCCTTCTACATGCAGGCTTTTTCCCTCTCGAAACTCGGAATGGAAACTGATGCCCAGGACATGCTCAACGATGGAGCCTCCTTCGAGGCAAAGAAACAGAATAGCTGGCGCGATTAACTTAATGACGCAATAAAGGAAATCCCAATATTTGTTGCAGAAGAGCTTCTTTTGGGGGCAATTCGGTATGGTGATGGGTACTGTTGTTGTAGACAAAGTAGTTGCATACAGAGAAATGTGTAAAGCTCTTAGAATAGCCCAAATGTGTAGTAATCAATGCCAGTTTGCTTTAGCCATGGTAGTTGTTTGGTCAAGGCTTTTCAGTATATAGATGGGAGTTCTGTTGCCCTTGCATCAAAGAAGTAAGGACCATATAGAATAGCTATTGATGGGATTTCAAGCTGTGATTGTTTCTATTTAACGTTTAGAATTCTGCTGGAAATTGAATTTGAAATTTTAGTCGGTTTGTTATGCACTTAATAGACTTTGCAATATATGCAAGAGTTTTAATCTGCAATGGTAAGCATCGAAGGGGCGTTCATTTATCACATTTTACGTACAATGCTATGCCTACCAATTTTATGTCCAAAGTCATGTCAAATACAAGTGTGTGTCATGCACTGGTTTTCAACATTATTTTCCATTAATTTGAGGACCTTCTAGACTTGGAAATTAATAAAATTTAACTGAATGAATTGTTCTTACCTACTTCTATACGTACAAGCTTCCTAAAGAATTGAATATCAGTGCATTTACTTGCCATACGTATTTGTTTAAAGAAAGTAATGAAGGTCACGAATGATATATCTACATCAAGAGGTAGTGAATTAATCACTCCTTGTATTGTATTTTGGGGGAGGCTAAGGATGGCTGAGATAGCACAATCACGTCTGTGATGGTTAAGGAAGAGCAGTCGTGAGCAGATGATGTCTTCCCAAGGACTTTTTGCCAAAAAAAAAAATCTGGATAAAGAAGCACTTCACAAACTGATTTCTCTTCATGTAACAACATATTTGAAATTCCATTCCTCCAATGTTTCTGACAAAGCTAGCATTCACTTGATGCATTTGGATCCATACTCACAGCAGGAATTGACCTATCAAATAGCCCAAACAATAGCTATATTCTGAGGCTGTTGTTTACTTACTAATCTCTGAGGCTAGAGCTAACTAAGAACTTTTGCAACAAATCTGCCCAACCCAAAAAGAGAGCCAAGAAAACAAATGCATTCTATTAGACTTACCTCATTCTGAAATTTTTAACCTAGCTGGAGTTTGCTTGGTTCCCTCTCTATCTACTTCAACACTTCATTCATTGCTAGCCTGGTGTAGGATTCGAGCTTCATTGGTCACCATTTAAAAGTAAATCTGCTGCAGTCTGAGGTCCCTAATTATCACGGACCTCATAATTTTGGTGACCTTGAGTGTCATTTGCATCCCTCTTCATGAAATGAAAGCCCATTATATACCTGTACTCTCCTGTCCCAAGACAACGAGAACAATAGCCGAGTCCACTGCCACCACAGGTCCTGCACCTGTGATAGTGATTACAGACGGTTGGTGGGAGGAGAAGTAATATTATAAAATTAATTTCTTAAATCGACATATTAGAGTTTGGTACCTCACCATTTTGGCCATTCCCCTTTCGGAAGCATTGCTAAATGAATGGAGTTCGTCCTGCCTATGATCTCAAAGCATAAGCGCACGCGAGAAAGAGAACATAAAAGAGTCCATAAAAAACTATTCATATTCTGGTGGAATACGTATGGTTCAACTAGTCAACAACAGCAATAATAAAAGTCCAAAACTTAACGCGTAAATAAGCAAAAATTTGGGAGTGTGATACAGGGAACAACTCCGAGGCCATGTTAATTACTCAAACTAACTTCCAAATGATTGTACTACAATTGAATAAGAACTGGATTGGAAAAAAGGGGGCAGTGTCACTATGAATATGCTATTCAGATTGGCAACTTCAACAGGTGGCCTATTCACGAAAATCATTTTTTGATTGACTTGTTCGAGGAACTGTTGGTTTTAAAGGGATGCTTTGGGCAAATCTCTCGTGCAACACCCCCCACCCCTAAACAACCACCACTACACACGCACCCAAATAAAAAAAATTGTCATCATTCAAAATTAACCCCATCCCCATTTCTTTTCAAACACGTATTTTTTACAAGAACAAAGAAGATTCTTTTCAAGACTTTAGTGCATTCAAAATGAACTAATGCCCCAAGTTTGTACAAACATTACACAGACATGTTGTTCCTCTAAAATCTCAGCGGGGTCATCTGATCCCCAGATAATCAATGTACTTATTAATGATGCTCACCTGATCTTAAAAATTACAATAAAAAGGACATCTATTATTTCTCAGTGGATTTAAAGAACAAAATGGAAAAGAGAGACAAATATAATAATTAGAACTACCTCTTTGGGTCCTAAATATGGTACTGCATATTCCATAGCATTATGCCCCCCATTTTGGTCACAATGAAAAAGGCGCCAAAAACTATATGCCATGTATAAATTGGTGCATACTGCCAACCCACAAATTAAGAATTCTGTGAAATTAAACCCAGATTTTCTATGGGAATCACCTGAATTGTCTAGATTAATTATTTTTACATCCATTCAAATCAAGAAAAAACAAACATGCACAGAAGGATGTAGGGGGTTTAGATGCCAGCTGAAACAAAACTGATCCAGTTTCTTCATGAAGAAATTTAGATCACTCATATTGACCAGTTAGCTGGAGAGGTCATTGTCTCACCCTAGCAAAATTGTCTTATGATACTAAATAAATCAAACAGGAATCAACTTGTGTAATCCACTCATAGGGACGAAGCCAGGATCTCGAGTTAGGGGGGCCCAAAAAAAATTATAGCTAGTATTATAGATTATATTTAATAAATAAAAATAAATTAATATATATGAATAGATGATACAATCAATTAGGCTTCTAATTTTTGGACTATATATAACAATTAAGAAAAAAGTAATTAAATTTTAAGAATACTGGTCTATAACTTAAACTTTTTTAACCCAAAAATTTATATGTACTATTGGTGGTATTTTCTTATTAAGGTTAACTATTTTTTAAAATTTTAAGGGGGACCAAAACCATAGTATAAATTTTTTTAGTAAAAAATTTAAATATATGATTACACTTGAAAAGTGTAATTACTTCTCTATATTTTATTGTATTTTATTGCATTTAATTAATAAATTTCTTAATTTAATTATTTTATTCTAACTTTTTGGTTGCTTTACTTCTTGCAGTGAAAATGATAATATCTCGCTAGGAACTGACTCAGAAAGTGAAGCATCGGAACAAGCCGTGGAAACAAGTGGATCAGGTACACAATTGGAGCTGGGAGATGATGAATTTGAGGAACAAATGAGCCAGGGTCCGGACACCCTTGCGCATGGTCCGGACCCCATAGAAGGAGCAACCAGCTAAGGAGAGCAAGCCACGGTCCGGACACCAAACCGTAGGGTCCGGACCCTAGGAGGACATAGCATATTGAGCAAAGAAAGCTAGGGTCCGGACCCCCCAGCGTAGGGTCTGGACCCTAGGGTTTTCAGCCGCCATCTATTTAGTTGTTTCAAGGGTTTTGTTCGTGTATAAATAGACAAGTTTCCTGGAGAGTCAAGGGGTTCTTTTTTTTTTTTCATTTTTCTTTCAGCCGTTTTTCCATTGATCAGGAGAGTCTTCTTAGGTTATTCTAGGATTTTATTTTTAAGCTTTTGAGGAGATGTTCGAAGATTATTTCATTACTGCATGGAATATGTTCATGGCACTGTTCATTTTCTGTTCTTTATTTTTCAAGTTATCCAGGTACGATTAAGTTAAAATCATCAACTGTGATTGATTTAAACCGATTGATTGAATGATTTTTGAATGAGAATATGAGATTTTTATGTACTGTGAATCTGTTTGAAGGATAGATGGGGGATATTATTTTCTTGATTCAAACTAGGGTTCCGTATTTTATTGTTCTTTGTTTATTAATTTTCAGAGTTTGTGATTGCACTATTCAGTATTTGATCTACACATTTTTAAGTGTTTATGAGGTTTGCATGAATAATAGGATCTTAAACTCTTGCATGCATGCGTATGTGTTTACTCGTTTCTAAACCCTAGGTTCAACTACTTTGAAGTGATGATTTGTTATTTTATGCTTAGTAAAACTGAAATAATGTTAGGCTAAAAAACTTTATATCTTGGTTTAACATTCCAATTTAGGGTTAGGAGTATCAAATGATTTAAAACCCTAGGTTCGTATACGTAAGCGTAGATCCGTTACGTGTGTGAACCATATTTAGGATTTTCACTTTAATCATAAAAAGAACTTTCGGAAACAAAAACCATTATCCATATTCGTTGAAATCACTGGAACTGGTTTTTGA
>JAVXUM010000011.1:928931-954678 GCA_035590655.1 Pouteria glomerata | reverse complement strand
TGCCCCTAAGATATTGTAAAGTTTTTTACTCCCTTTAATCCAAAGTTTTACTCTTACTTACCAAAAAAAAAAAAAAACTTTCAGGGCACTCCAGGACACTTTAGAACATTTTTTTAGGACACTCAGGATATTTTTTAGGCCACTTTACATCAAATCAGGTGCACTTATTCTTCACTTCTCCTTTGGTATGACATTTTGTGCACTTTGATAGCATTCTTTTTATTTGTGTGGCACCTTAACATCCCTTGTTCGCTTCTTACCTTGTAATATCACCTTGAGCCCTATTTATTTAGCCTCCACTTTACCTAGTCCATGTTTGTATTTATTTGGTCCTTGTATCTATAGCATTCCAAACTTATTTTGCTTTCATTCCTATTTAATTAATTGGCCATATATATATGAAGTTTCCCTACCTTTAATTTTAATTGTGAGTTTAACTAATTTGTGGAATTTAATAACTAGTATTTGAACCTCTTTTTTTAAACTTTTGAAAGATAAATCAGTTTACTAATTGCATTGAATTTGGATTTTAACAATCCCCCCCCCCAAAAAGCACATTTTTTGCTTGAATTTTATGATCATTCACTTGTATTAAGTGAGTTATTTATTGATCTCAATCACTATTAGTTGGCTAGTGTTGCATGCAATTCTGTAGTGGTTGTATTCTTAACCATAGCTCACTTACTCGTAAGATGAATAATCCTGAGGGTAGTGATCGAATTGTTCAAATCCTTGAGGCTTACAAACTCAAACAACAGTACTCCAGGCTGAATTGAATACTAGTCGTTAGGATACTGAGGACCTACTTAATCAAGTAACAACCCTAAAATAAGGTCACAATTGGTTGGATGGTGACATTTCAGATATGCTAGATGATTTGAGCCGTCGTGGTAGGAGGGACAATAGAGTACCTTATAGGCATAATCTTGTTTCTTGGAATTGTGAGAGAGATCGTGAAAATTTTGGTCCTCAATGTGATGCCTATCTTCGTTAAAATTAATGTCTCTTTAAGAATATTGAATTAGATGTCCCTATTTTTGATGGTCGTCTAGATCCTATCATTTTTAACTAGTGGATTAGAAATATGGATCGATATTTTAACTAGTATAGATTCTCAGTGAACAGAACAGTGGAGTTTGTGAGCATGAGATTGTCTAGTAATGCTTAGCTATTTTGGGAGAGTGTCGAAGATCTCTTGGCGAGGTGTCACCCGCCCCCCGTTCAAAGTTGGGATGAAATGAAATGCCGTCTTCAAGGGAAATATCTGTCTAGATCATATAAAATTAATTTACTAGATCAGTGGAATAATCTTAAGTACGAAAATAAGTCTGTGACAAAGTATGTGACTCAGTTTAATGAATTTAGAATGCGGTGTAATATCATAGAGGATGAGTCCATGACCTTGAGGAGTTTTAGATAAGGACTCCATGATGACCTTAAGAGAGAACCTGTTCTTAGAGGTGTGACCACTCTCAATCATGCTTGCACTTTAGTTCAGGACTATGAGTTGGTTACCAAGGGTCCCAGTGGGCCAAGTTTCAATAATAGTTCTTCCTCACACCAAGTTTCTTCTTCGAACTCTAAGTCAGTATTAGGGCCCCCTCCACTTGGTACCTAACCATTGAATGAGACTAAAGGAAAAATTATAATGACTAATGCCCTAAGGAACTCATCCCGTGTGCAATATTTCAATTGTAAGAAATTTGGTCATATGTTCGCTAACTATTTGAAGAAAGCCTTAGTTAATGGAGAACATTCAGGGCATATTGGTGATAACCACTTAAAAGAACAAGTGTATGAACCTAATCTAGAAGAGTTTGGTGATATAGAGGATGACTGTGGTGATCCTGTCTGAGTTTTCATTAGAAGTTTCACGCTTCCTACCTATGTAAATCTTTCATATGGCACCCTTGATACCTTACAATTAGGTATAACATGTTTTACTCTGACACAGCCTAAGGAGGTTGATGACTGGTGTCGTTATTTTATTTTTCATACCTTTATCAAAATCAATGATGAGCTATATAAAGTCATCATCGATAGTATAAGTTGCATCAACGTTGTTTCTATGAATACCGTCTCTTACCTGGGGTTGAAACCTAGTCCTCACCTTAATCCTTATAATGTTTTTTGGGCTGACATCTCATTCATAGGAGTGAAAGAGTATTGCTTAGTGCCCTTTCAATTTCTTGAGTACAAGGACCATATCTGGTGTGATGTAATCCTCATGGATGTTGGTCACATAATTTTAGGTCGACCTTGGTTGTTTGATATGGATGTAACCATTCGAGGTTGTACAAACTTATGTTCTTTTATATTTAAAGAAAAGAAAATTTACCTCAACCTTCTACCTCCGAAGCCTGTTGATTTTCATAAGCAGAAGAAGGTTATGAAAATAAAAGGGTTGCATATTATTAGTCCAAAAGAATTTAAGTGTGAGGTTGTTAGAGAGTATGTTGTGTTTGCAGTCGTTGTTACAAAAATTTCTTTAGATTCTCAGTCTTTGATTCCTGAAGAGGCCCATTAGGTACTTCAGAATTTTCAAGATATTTTCCCAGAGGATTTACTTGATCACTTGCCTCCTCTACATGACATCTAGCACGCCATAGATTTTGTTCCAGGATCATCCCTCCCCGGACTTGCCCCATTATAGGATTAATCCTTCTGAGTATACCAAACTACAGCGGAAAGTAGGTGAACTCCTTTATAAGGTGTTCATTTGTGAAAGTCTAAGCCCGTGTGTTGTCGTAGCTCTCTTAACGCCAAATAAAGATGGCTCTTGGAGAATGTGTGTCGATAGTAGAGGCATAAATAAGATCAATGTGAAATACTATTTCCCTATTCCTAAGTTAGATGACATGCTAGATATGATGGTAGGTGCCGCAATTTTCCCTAAAATAGATCTTAAGAGTGGGTATCGCTAAATTAGGATTATGCCAGGAGATGAGTGAAAGACTACCTTCGAGATGAAGGATAGTCTTAATGAGTGGTTGGTAATGCCTTTCGGGCGTTCTAATGCCCCTAGTTTATGGGAGTCGTGACCCTGGCACTTAGGTCTTTTATGGGACGATTCTTAGTGGTCTACTTTGATGACATCCTTGTGTATAGTTAGTCTAAAGGGGAATATGTGGATCACTTTTCTCAGGTTTATTCTGTTCTTAGGGATGAAAAATCGTTTGCTAATCTGAAGAACTGCTCATTCTTTATTGATAAAATTTCTTTCTTAGGTTTCATTGTCTCCCCTGTCAGGGTTTCTGTCGACCTCCAAAAAATTCAGGCCATTGTAGATTAGGCTAAACCTACATCTATTTATGATGTTTGAAATTTTCATGGGATGGCCTCTTTCTTTTGCCATTACATCAAGAGTTTTAGCATGATCATGGCTCATTTAACGGAGTGTATGAAAGGAGATGATTTTAAATGGACGGAAGAAGTTATTAGGGTTTTCAGGGCTATAGAGAAGAAAATGACGGAGGCCCCTG
The DNA here is from genome assembly GCA_035590655.1 of Pouteria glomerata. NCBI lineage: Eukaryota > Viridiplantae > Streptophyta > Magnoliopsida > Ericales > Sapotaceae > Pouteria > Pouteria glomerata. Next base: position 951,196 of record JAVXUM010000011.1, on the reverse strand, counting down.
TGATGTGTCTTCTAGTTTTTTCTAAAGTATTTAAGGTAGATTGTGATACTTTAAGTGTGCGTATACATGGTATTCTTAGTCAAAAGCGTCACCCTGTTGCCTATTTTAGTGAGAAATTAAGTGAGGTCAAGCGAAGATACTCTGCCTATGACAAGGAGCTATATGCGCTAGTACAGGCTTTACGACATTGGCGACATTACCTACTCCCTTAGGAGTTTGTACTCTACTCTGATCATAATACTCTATGGTATCTTAACTCTTAGAAAAAGCTTAATCATAGGTATGGTCATTGGAGTGAGTATTTACAAGTCTATTCTTTTGTCTCAAAACATATGAAAGGAGTTGAGAACCTAGTTGCTAATGCTCTAAGTAGACGTATTTCCTTGGTAACCATCATAAGTGTCGGTCATAGGATTTGGTAGGCTTAAAGAAGATTACATGTCATCCCCTGACTTTAAGTACATTTATGTACCTGTGCTGGAAGGTCGGTCTGACCCTTCTAGTGACTTTCGCCTTCAGAATGGTTTCCTCTTTAAAGCTAATAAGTTATGCATCCTTAGGACATCTATCCGTGATTTCATAGTTAGGGAGACTCATGTAGATGGTCTCGCTAGTCATTTGGGCGTGATAAGACTACAGAGGGAGTTGAGCGTCAATTTTGTTGGTTTAGTTTGAAATAGGATGTTGTTAGAATCATTAATCAATGTCGTACTTGTCAGTTGGCTAAACAAAAGAAATAAATCACCAGCCTCTATACACCATTCCTGTCCCTAGTTGCCATGGCTAGATGTGAGCATGTACTTTGTACTTGGTTTTCCTCGCACTCCTAAAAAGCATGATTCTATTTTTGTTATTGTGGATCGTTTCACTAAAATAGCCTACTTCATTCCTTGTAGTGAAACCTCTGATGTTTCTAAGGTTGCACGGTTGTACTTTGACGAGATTGTTAAATTGTATGGTGTTCCTAAAACTATTATGTCTGATAGGGATGTGTGCTTCACTGGTCATTTTTGGAGGACCCTGTGGCACTTGGTTCGTACTAAATTAAACTTTTCTACTGCTTACCATCCTTAGATAGATGGCTAAATCGAGGTAGTCAATTGTAGTTTATGAAAATTTCTGAGATGTTTGGTCAAAGAAAACCCTAAGAACTAGGATCTGATCCTCTCTGTAACCCAACTGGCCTATAACAGCTCTGTCAATAGGTCATCAAGTATGAGTCCATTTGAGGTTGTGCATGGTTACAAATCTAGGAAACCATTAGACTTGATTTTTATGTCTCTGCATTCCCCTGTGTCTATGACTGCTGAGTCATTTGCATAATATTTACATAATTTGCATATTGAGATCAACAGATAACTTGAAGCGAGAAATGCATCTTACAAACTTCGAACTGACACACATAAAGACATATTGAATTTAATATTAGGGATTTTGTTATGGTTCAAATTCGCTCAGAACGGCATCTATTTAGGCCTAGTTCTAAATTGCATTCTCGTAGTGTTGGTACTTTCAAAATTTTAAAACAGGTGGGTCTAAATGCTTATGTTATTGATATTCCACTAGAATTTGGTTTTAACTCTACATTTAATGTTGAGGACTTAGTTGCTTACAAAGGCTAAGTTGTTATCCCAATCGATCCTTTTGCCTCTTCTCTAGATGAGCCTAACCCTTTACTTATACTTTCTCCAGTTGAATCCAACCATGACTATATTGAACCTAACCTTAAACATAATTATGAGCTTAATTCTGACCTTGAGCCTATTTTATATCTATACCAACACTTGTTACTTCTACACATACAGATAAAATTGATGCTATTATAAGTGAGCATACTATTTTTACCAAAGAAGGAGCAGTTTAGCACTATATGGTTCATTCGGTGGGTTAACTTGGTACAGATTGTATTTGGATTTCTAGTGATACCTTGCGACGCATTGATCCTAATTCCTTGGAGTGCTATTGTAATCAGCAGGATCTTTCTTTTTTTACAGCAAGCCATGCTAGGTTTAGATTACCTCTTATGTGCATTTATAAGCGTCGGAGGAAGGTAGCACAACACCTTAGCTTGTGGCTTGGTAATTGATTGATAGCATCTTTGGTTCAATTTGCACTTGACAGAGCTAAGTTCTTCTCAGCTCGGGAGAGTTGATGAGAACATCGGAGTCATATTCCGCTAATTGTGTCCGTTCTCCCCACGGTGGGTACACTTTGGTTGTCCTCTACCACTATTGGTTGTCCTCTACCGCCACCATCACGTCCTTCTCCTTCACTATTACTACATCCACCACAATTAGCCAAATCGCTAGATTAAAAATGTGAATGATGTATCAAAGCCTTCCATAGAACTCCATAAATGGTTGAAAATATGGGCATTGGTGCAAACCCATTCTTCATATTTTGCAACAGTCGGAGTCGAACTCGGAGCAGCTTCTATCAGATATTTATGTTTACCATTACCAGTTAAAGAAAATTTAACAATTGTGGCCCATTGATTATAATTGCTGCTGTTAAATTTCCAAGTTGTTAGTTGAATAGGATACATAGTGGTGGTGATACCACTAATGACCTTGGAGTTTGTGGTCATTGAAAATGAAAATAACTTAAACTAACTCAAATGTGTCCTGGAGTGTTTGGAACTTGGTATCGCAATATGGCCTTACGCACTTTAAAGGCGAGTAACAAGTGGAGATGACTAGAAACACAATTAGGTTGGAGAAAATGATCTTGATGTCTGGAAATGATGTTTGGAGATGGAGAGCTGAGCGACACTGGTTTAAGGCGATGAGTGACGATCGCGAGTCACAATGATGATCTCAATCTGATTTGTTTGATGATCGTGACTTGTGAGTCACAATGGCGTTGATGTGTTCAATGATGACAACTGGACTAGAACTTTGTGATGACTAGATTAGATTAGGTCAGTGATGACAAGGGTGTTTTCTTCTGTGCAATGATGAGATTCGTCTTCGCAATGAGGGTCACTGACAAGAGTGATGACTGATGGCTTGACGAAATAAGATGACAGCAACTAGGGTTTTTTTAGGATTTTCTAGGATCCTGTTCTGATGACTTTTTAGAGAGTCCTAGTAACTGTTATCCTATCATTAGTTTTCTAGTAATGTAGGCAATAAGGTTGTCTTGTATTTTATATATAGTGATAGAATCCTGTGCAATATGAAAGGTCTATGCAAGTAAGTAAAATAGAATAAGATCAAAATCTTAGAAATAATGTCCTTGATCTTATATCTGACTATGCTTACATTACCATAATCTAACACTTCCATTCTTACTGGTTCTATATTTTTATCTACCTTTTACTTTTGCTACCAAGCACTTTGTTCTTTATTCTGCATGAAACAGTTAAGCGAGCAAGAGGATCTTATTGTTTGGATGAGAACTGCAGCATTGCCAACTTTTCGAAAGCTATATGGGAAGATAGAAGTGGATCTTGATGGGAATAATAGGATAACAGTTGTAATTCAGAACAATTACAACACCTACAGTTTTGGAGGAAAAAAGAGGCTGGTCCTTTCGACCACTAGTTGGATTGGTGGAAAGAATGATTTTCTGGGTGTAGCATACCTTACAGTTGGCGGACTTTCCTTATTTACGGCAATAAGCTTCATTTTTTTGTATGCCATCAGGCCAAGGTAAGTGAAAGGTTCCAATAGTGTCTTACTTCTTGTGAATGAATTTAGTTTTAGTTTCCATTTCATTGCATATATATATATATATTTATCTTTCTTGGGAGAATCAGGGACAAGATTTTGAGATAGTTTGTTCTAAATATAATATTTGTTTCTATGTTTTTTAGATTTACTAAGGCTACAGGTTAATTTTTATTGTTGGCAACTATTGATCTGGTACTGTCCAAATCCATGATTCACGATTCTGTACACTATCAAGAAATCAACCTGGTAGAATCCTATGTAAAACCTTCATGAATCCCAAGAGCCTTGCATTTGGATATCGGCTCGCTAAATTTGATTGCTTTGATTTTCTTGCGGTGGTTCTCCTAATTTTAGCCAACATCAAAGCACAAATAATGTTTCTAATAATGGTTTAAGTCCTCATATGACCTCCTTTTTTGAGCTATTGGCATTAATTGAAGTCATTGATGCTTTCAAAAATGGAAAGGAAGTTTTTAATGGGAGTAAAGTTTGATATTGCTTTTAATCATGCCTTATTAGAGACAAGAAAGGTTTTGGTGCTTTCATTTGCATTGAATAATTTTGATTTCAAAAGCAAGAATTAAAGTACTTAGTTTCCTTTATTAGCAAAAACAAGTTTCTTTCATCACTGATCACAATTGTCTGTCCCTGAGTATAATTATCATCTACTTGGCCTTTTATACGCTTGAATTCAAATTCAAATGGCTTCCTGGTTTTGTCATTAGAGTTATATGCAATCATTTATGGCTTTTAGTTGCACAATTTTCATTTGTAAAGTTAATTTCATCTGAGAAACTGGGGCTTATTTTGCATTGACCAGGATTGCTTACTAAATTTAGAGTGAATTGCATAAATTATTATCTCACTTCCTTCTGAATGTTAAATTAAAGATTTATGGAAACTTTTCAGTATCATCTGGCTATTCTATACTGGGAATGACAATATCAATAACTAGACAGGCATTGAAAATCATCACAGAAGTATAAGCATTTGAGTCATGGCTCCTTCTTGAAAGTATCTTACAAGTTTTCTTTGTCCATCATGGTAGTTGTATATTTCTAATTTTTTGAGGAAAACAATGCTAGATGTGAAGGATTTACTTAAACAATGCCTAGGTCTGCAATGCACAAGTTTCACTAGCTTGATGAATCCAGCAATTTTCCTAGCTACTACATTCCTTAGGCTTTGTTTGGGAAGCATACCAGCTTTTCAATTTTTGACTACTCAGTTTTTTTATTTTTTTATTTTTTTTTGAAATGACCAAATATACTTTCTTATATTTTGAATTTATTTTAAACTATGAAAGACAAAAATATCAAATTAATAAAAAGTTAAAAAACTAACTAATAAAAAACTAATCTTTTTTTTTCAAACACAAAAAATTAATTTTTTAATAGTTGGGTAGTAGTCAATTATTAAAAAAAAAATAACCTATTTCTTCCTAAACTAAGCGTTACTTCCTTCCATCTCTCTTTCTCTCTCTCTCTAACTGTTTAACGGAGCCTTTTATGGCAGTTGAGGAGCTTATCTGATTTTCTTGCTCTTCATTCAGGCCTCTTGGGGATCCATCATACTTGTCCTGGAACAGAAATCCTGCTGGGCATATGAACTAAGATTTCTTCAACACGCATTCCCATTTATTATGCTTCTTGATGTTGCACCGCTATGCCCTGCTGCGTTTCATTCGGATATTTCCTTTCCACGGTAGAGTTTCTAGCCACCCAATTGAGCTACGAACTTCTTCCCCCAATTTTTATTGTTATTTTTTTCCCCATAAAGTCTGTTGACAGAATTAAATCGATTAGATGCCAGTTGGTATTATATGTATATTTCAAATTTTTGTACTTTAATTTCTTTTTATTTGTGGAATCAGACAGCGTGATGGAATTAATCAAATAGATGCTGGGTGGTGTTATATTTTTGGTTTAGATGCTACGGAGTTGTTTGACATGCAATAATTCTCTGAAAAATTTTAAAAAATTTTTAAAATTTCTACATTTCTCTAACATTTTTAACACATTCACACTTATTACAACTCTAGAAAAAATTACATAACTCAAGTTCGATTAATTAAATAATTGTAATTTTTTTTAATGTGACCACCGTTATCCAAGTTACCAAACAAGACTCATTGTCAATATTTTTTGAAGAAATTTGAAAACCGTTCTGACGGATTTCAAAACCGTTCTGACGGATTTCTCTGTAAAAGTCAATATTTTTTACTATTTATCTTTAAAAAACGTAGTTTGCCACCAAACACCTAAATATTACTCAAACCACATTTTTCACTATTTTTCGTTACTCCAAACACCCCATAAATAGTTACTTTTGAGCAGCTTTATTAGTTGCAATTCCTTGCAAATATCTGATGTTCATCAAGTGAAGGATTTTGCAACAGGGGGGCACTCCCAAGCTAGTTGGTGAAGATCTGCCACATGGCAATTCCCTGTTGCTCTTTGAGAGAGCAGACACACACAAAGGGTATATTTGAAATTGTATAAAATAAAAAATTAATGTTTTAAATTTTATATAATAAATATAAAATTATATAAAATTCTAAAATTAGTATCTCATTTTTTATGTTATGAATAAAAGATAATATTTCATAGTATCGTAATTCATATTTATAAAAATTTATAAAATTTATTTTATTTTGTAATTAGCCAAATGTAACTATAGACTAATTCAGGGCCACAGCAAAAAAACCATAATCTCCGTTTCGGAACTAAGTTCTGTTTTTTTTTTTTTAAGCCAGTTATTCAGTGTTTTTTTTTGCCTTTTTTTTATAATTATTAAATTTATCTTCTTATATTTTATTTTTTAAAATTATAAAAGGTATAATTATTAAAATTATATCTCTCAAAAAAAGTTAACTATTAAAAAATTAATTTTTTTTTTCTTTCTGAACATAAAAAAAAACTGAATAATTGACTTCCCAAACTAAACAAAGACGATCAAAATTAAATCACAATATATTAAATTAAATTAATAAATATTGATAAAATATATTAATTATATTAAATTATATTTATTAATATATTTTATTATTATTTATTAATTTAATTTAATACATTATAATTTAATTTTGATCGCCTATCTTATCACCGTAACTCCGAATTTAATTAATTCTAATTTTTCAAAATCACTGGTAACTGGTTTATTTGTCCATAATTTTTTAACCCTGACCGCGAAGCATCAATTCATGGGCGGACTTCCATTATACTAGCTTCTGGATCATTGAATAATAAATATGGATATAAATAAGTCAAGCTGAGTCGGATTTTGTTACTTTCGGACTCAACTTGATATGGCCTAAAAAAGTTGGGTTTGATCTCATCTCTTTTAAAAATACTCAAACTCGATTTATTAAAGTTTGCTTATATTGAATTTTTTAGAAATAAAATAATTTATTTAATATTATTGAATTACTATTTTACCAAATAATAATTTGTATTATATAAATTATTTATATTTATGATAAGTCAAATTTTAACTTTCTAAATACCTAATAATTGATAAGAAATTTTATGCAACATGAGAAAATTTAAAATATTATATGTTTTTTACAAAAATAAAATAACTTTACAAAATCAAAGTAAATGTTAAATATTAACAAAATATCTAAATATATATGTAAAATTTATAAAATTAGTTTATATTAATATGTTATATTTATAAATAGGGTAAAGTACAAAAATTGCCCATACAGTTTGCACTCAGTGTCACTTTAGTCTCATACATTTTAATTGTAATAGTCAAATATTTACACTTTCGGTTAAGCAGCAATTTGGTTCTTCTGTTAGTTGATAGTTATACACAATTGTTAAACTAAAGATAAAAATGTAATTTTTTATATAATTTAATTTAAGTATCACTTTAGTTCTTTACGTTTCAATTGTAACGGTTAAATTTCTATACTTTCAATGTACATTTAAAATATATTTTACTAAATTATTTTTAATAAATAATATAATCTAAAATATATTTTATTAAATTATATAACATATTATAACTTGATAATATTATATAAAATTATTTTTAGTAAATAATTTAATTAAATTATATTTAATATATTTTCCTTTTATTGAATTATATTATTTTTAATAAATAATATAATTAAATTAATAATATAGTTAAATTAGTACTTAATTTGGTTTAATTAATATGAAATATATTTATTAAACTTAAATAAATTTTTTAAAACTAATAAAATTAAATATTTTATTAAAAATTAATTAATGTGACTAAAATTACATTTCTAAAAGCAGTTTCAAATTTTATTTCAAAAAAAAATAATAACAGAAAACAAAGTTGAAAAATAAAAAGTTAAAAAAATTAAAAAAAAAAAAGCAACATTATCAAACAACCCTAAAATTACTATTTTTTGATTTTTTTTATATTTATAGTTTTCTTTCCCTATATTTAATTTTGTATATATATTCAACTCAATAGCACATATTTATCAGTGTGACTCTTTCGATTTTATTTCGTTAATTATAAAAATTATTAGTGAAACTATTGAATCACTCTTTAATAAAATATTTAATTTTATTAATTTTTTAGCAATTAATTAAATATTATAAAAATATTTCATATTAATTAAACTAAATTAAATACTAATTTAATCATATTATTTATTAAAAATAATTTAATTGAATAAAAAAATATATTCAATATAATTTAATTATATTATTTATTAAAAATAATTTGATATGATATACTTCTAATTAAAATATGTTATAAAATTTAATAAAATATATTTTGGATTATACTATTTATTGAAAACAATTTAATAAAATCTATTTCAAATATATATCAAAAGTGTAAGAATTTGATTATTATAATTGAAATATAAGGGATTAAAATAATATTGAAGATAAACTGTATAACAAATTACATTTTTACCTTCAGTATAACGGTTATTTGCAATAGTCAACTAATAGAATGAATGAATTATTAGAAATTTAACTGTTTCAATTAAAATATATGGGATTAAAGTAACATTGACAATAAACTATAAGAATAATTTTAATATTTTAGCCTTGTATATATGTATAATAAATTTCATTCGGGGGATGGTAAAATTTTGGAAAGTGCTGCGTTGATGTTATCGGTGTTTTTACATACTTTATTTTGAAATAAAGTGGGTATAAAATAAAAAGTTAATATCTTGAGTTTTGTGTAGTGAGTAAAAAAATTTAAATTTTACAGTTTTGAGATTTGTGTGATGAGGAAAAAATTTAAATTTTATAATTTCAAATTTTATGTTTGTAAAAGTTTATAAATTTTTTTTAAAATTTATATTATTATTATTATTTTTTTTTTTATTTTGTTGAGCCCGCTAACGTGCTAACTAGTTCATCCTGTTTGGAAACATGTGAGCTGAACGAGAACTTTGCTCGTTCCGTGAACAATATTACAAACGCGCTGTCGGTGAGCAATTGTCAAACACCCTCAATAACAAACGCAATTTCGCCATCACACCGACAGGTCAAATATTTGGGTGGGTAAGAATTGAATTTAGGACAGGTACAGCTACCACAAGTGGCACGTGCTCCATAAAATGATAAAAAATTCTGTAAATTTTTATAAATATAAATAACGAGATTTTAAAATTTAAATTTTTTATTTATTATGCAAAACTTGATATATTAATTTTTATAATTTTTATTCACTGTACAAAGTCCGAGACATTAATTTTTATAATTTTATTTTATTTTATATAACTCCAAACACAACCAAATATGCACAGGCACCGTTTGTTGTCGAAAAATATATATATATAATTTTATAAATTTTTATAAATATAAATTATGAGATTATGAATTGTAAAATTTTTATTCATTATATAAAATATGAGACATTAACTTTTATAACTAAATCAAATAAAACCAAATTAAACTAAGTCATTTTCTCACTATGTGGGATCGATTATATGAATTTAACGACCCCAATCAAATCTGTTAAGAAATATATGAATTTAAAATATTGACTTTTATAATTCATACAAATTTATATAACTCTAAATATACTAATATACATATGTAACAATATACATATGTAACGTCTCTCTTAAGAGTTATATGGATTTGAGACATTAATGTTTATAATTCTTATAAATTTATAAAACTTTAAATGTACTAATATACGTATGTGACGTCGGATCTCAAGTACACACAGTGACAGAACAAGAAATTTATAGCAAGTGGAGTCAACTTTTATGAATTATAATATTTATTTTTTAATTTTAAAAATATAACACAAATTTCTCTCTAAATATATAGGATTCATTTGAAGTTACAAAAATTAAAATAAATTATAATTTAAATTATTTTTTAATGTTTAGAATGTAAATCATAAACTATAAAAATAGAGATGAAAAGTTCTATTTGAATTAATTTAGTCTGACATTTTTTAATTTTTTTATTAAAATTTCTTGAAATGTGTAGAAATGTTGATAAGAATCGTAAAAATATTATTAAAATTTTTATTAGTACTGATAGAGATATATCAATTTATAGATATTTACGAAGATTCAAATAATTTAAGTTAAAAAATATTTTGTAAAAAAATATAAAATTATAAAAATTTAAAAAAATTTTCAAGTTTTTTTAAAACTTCCAAGGGGTCCATAATTTTTATTTTTATTTTTATTTTATTTATTTATTTATTATTATTTTTTTTGTCAAAAGCTGGGCGGCAGTACGTCGCTCCCTGTTGTCAAACAGTAGGTCCCTCCATGAGTAGATCCCATCTAAATTCCTTATCTTCTTCAGCTACCCAGCTAAATCCCCGACTCTTACATATGAACTAAGAACCACAAAAAAAAAAAAAAAAAAAAAAAAAAAAAAAAAAAAAAAAAAAAAAAAAAACAGAAATAAGGAAACCCCCCAAAACTTCAGGAGCATTGCATGATCTCTCTACCCAAAAGGTGCCAAAAACTCTATTTCCATGTGAAAATACTAAAACTTCACTACATACATGCATGATGCACATATATACACACACATGCTGCTATCCCCATCTTCACTTGGTATGTATCTTCTAAAAGACCCAGAAAAAAAAAAAAAAAAAAATTAAAATGGTTTACACCATGAACATAGCCATTACCAATCTCTCAATTCTCTCTCTATTCTTCTTCTGTATCATCTATCTCTGCATCTGGCCTCAACCCAGCTCCAGATCCTCCGTTTCAATCCAAACAAGCCCTTGTGATCCTCCATCTCAATCACACTCGGTAACAACAATCACTTCTTTCACTTCTCTACATACCAAAAATGTGTACTATTTTACAGGGCAATACCAGGAGTGTATTTTGGCTCTTATCAACTGAACAACCATTCAGATTCAAAGTTTGACATTTTTGATTCAGTCCATGTGCAAATATATATATATATATATTAGATGATGTCCTACATTAATGGTTCTTTTCGTACCGTTACAGAAAGTCCCGAGAGACGAGCTCGGAGTAGCTTTGAGAAGGGCTTCAATGGCGAACAAGACTGTGATTATCACTGTAGTGAACAAAGCTTACGTGGAACCACACGGCGAAGGGTACCCTTCAATGTTTGACCTTTTTCTGGAGAGTTTTTGGCTGGGTGACAACACTCGGCCTTTGGTCGATCACTTGTTATTTGCGGCGGTTGATCAGACGGCTTACGATCGGTGCCGGTTTCGGAGACTGCACTGTTACAGGCTGCGGGAATCAGAGGGTGTGGATTTCACGGGAGAGAAGCTTTACATGTCGGCTGATTTCATCGAGATGATGTGGACGAGAACTCTCTTCCTATTGGATGTGCTCAAGCGAGGCTATAACCTCATCTTCACGGTAAGGATATTATGTAGTACAACTGGAGATCGACGCAGTGCTTTTTATTAAGATTTTGAAGTGTTTTTTTGAAAGAAAAAAAATTTGACAAAAAATATAATAAAAGTACAGTTGATTTGATAAATATGATATGTGTTTAAATTTAATTGAAAGAAAGTACAAAAAATAATTAAAATTTGATAAAATTTAATAAAAATTAGCTCACCAAACATAACCTTTATTTTTGTCAAAGTAAAAAAAAAATAAAAAAATAAAAAAAATTAACAAAAGTTACTCAAACACTCGAGAAAAATAATATTCAGCAAGACTTCTATAATTATCTATAATTTGTAGTTTTCAATCCTTCGTAATTAACTTGATTAACTAGATTGAGCACGGATACAAAAGGCTAGATAAATTGTGGAAATTAAGTTAAAAACCAAAGTTGCTTACAGAATCTAGACCGTTTATTTAGTAGATCATCCCATCATAAACCTCACTCGGAATTGTGAACGTAATTATGAGTCAGGATCAATTTTATCAGCTGGTCAATAAAATAAATGCCTTGATCTTATGCATATAAATTGATATATATATATATATATGATGATATATCTACAATGACATATGTAATTGAAAAATGTTCTATTCTTGTGATATCTCTCTTTTACTCAATGTCTGTGAATTTCAATACATAAAATATTTTTCTCAAGTATTATTATCTTAAAAACTCTTGACATATATATGGTGATATATCTATAATGACATATGTAATTGAAAAATGTTCTATTCTTGTAATATCTCTCTTTTACTCATTGTTGTGAATTTCAATACATAAAATATTTTCTCAAGTATTATTATCTTTAAAATTCTTGATTCTTTCTATGCAATCTAATTTTATAATAGTTTTTTTTTTTTTTAAATAAAATTAAGAGTTTCTGAGTAATTCTATCATTTTTTTTTTTTGTAAAATTAAAGATTTGACAGCAATTTTAATATGCATCCAAAACTATTTCAGTAAAAAAATATTTTTTTTTAGATAAGTCTCGTTAAATATTTTATCTTAAACCCCTAATTTTCTAAGTCCCCCCTATTATGATTATGTATATGTTGATCTTTACCAATTTGCAGACTGTTGTGATAATGTAATTTAGACTTTTCATTTCAAGGATCCCACTATAAACTTCCTTCAAATGGGCAATCGTGGATACATTGGCCCTTTCGTTTGACTTGAAAATTGGCAATTTACTTAGACTTAGACATGCATGCATGCATGCAGGACACTGATATTGTGTGGCTCAGGAATCCATTTCCGAGGCTAAGAACAAACGAAAACGACCATGAAGATCTGCAAATAAGCACTGATTCGTTCGACAGTCCATACAAAGAAGAATTGATCAACACTGGTTTCTACTACGTACGATCGAGCAACCGCACCGTTTCATTGTTCGAGACGTGGTACGCAACGAAGGACAACTCTAGGGGAATGAAAGAACAGGATGTTTTGGTGAGGCTGAGAGCCAAGGGCGTGTTTGGACGATTGGGTATCCGGGTACGGATCCTCGAGACCCTCTACTTCAATGGCTTCTGTAACACTAATGGGAATGATTTCCGAGCGGTGATCACCGTCCACGCTAACTGTTGCCGGAGCATAAGTGCTAAGGTGGCTGATCTGACGGCTGTGCTTCGAGATTGGAAGAGGTTTAAGGCTGCAACAAGGAGTAATTCTGTAGCAGATAATACAACTGATGTGAAGGCTTTTCATTGGTCTTCAACCCAGCACATCGCTTGTTGGAATTCATGGAAGGAACCTAACAAGACATAGGGTTAGGAATCATTGAGGTAGTGTTTGGAATTATAAAAAATAAGAAAAAATAAGAACAAATTTAGTTTGAGTTAATTTTAGGTGTTTGACATCTAACAGAGTTTTTTGAAAAAAAATAGTTACATTTTTATATTGTCAGAGTAAAACCGTAGAAACGGTTTTCAAACAAATTAGTTTAAAATAGTGACAATGATACTCGTTTGAAAGTTTCCAACTCGAAGAATATGATTGTTAAAAAAATTTACCCATTCGGTTAACATTTTTTTCAGATTTTTTGTTTTCTTAGTGAAATATTAAATTATTTTTAGATAAGTTATGAGTTCGTAATGCGTGCAATGAAATAAATTTTAAAAATTTTTAGAGTTTTTTTAGTTTTTTTGCAAACCAAATGCTCCCAAATATTGTTGGCCATCTAGGATGCAAAAAATGTAAATTGTTATTCTAGGAGCAAATTTTATCAAAAAAAATTTGTGATTATAAATGGAACTCATTTTTATAATTATAGGACAATGTTTGTCAAATAATTCTGATTATTTATGTTTAACAGAAGAATTTTTTGAGTGTACAACATTATTCTGTAAATGATTCAATGGACAATGTTACATAAAGGACGTTTGGAAATTTAATTTTTAACAATTTTTTGCTATAAGTTGACAGTTAAAATTATTTATATGTTGGATAAGACAAATAACAATTTTTAGTTATTTTTGTAAACTTTTAGATATTAATAAAATTTTAACACTTTCTGTATATTTAGTAAAAAATTTTGGTAATTTTTGAATTGAGTAAGTCACTGTTGTAAAACAAAAAATGAGCAAAATTTAGTGTTTCGCCAAATGCCCAAAGTCTAAAAGTTAGTAATTTTGTACAAAAAATTAAGTCTCCAAATGACACAATAATTAGAAAATTTTAATAAAATGAGATGGTTAAAGTTTCATTTACCATTTTAAATCAAAAATTTTATGGACATGTAATTTATTTATCAAACTTGTATTATTATATCATTCTAGTTATCCTGTTTTGATAAAATTTTAGGATAGAATAACAGTTTTCAAATGAAGTTAAATGATTCAATTGCTATACATATGTGCACATCTAGAAAAATAACTAAAATTTATTGGAGTTACTTCATACTCGTTAGCCCGTTATACACAAGTATGAAAAAGAGGTAGAAGATTAAGTGAAGAGAATGAAGCGCAGTGACATGTGTGTAGCAATAAAATGAGATTGTTTGGAGCTCTTCAAAATAAAATAAAATTTTATAAATCTCTATAAATACGAATTACGAGATTATAAAATTTAAACTTTTTACCCACAACATAAAAATCAAAACATTAACTTTTTAAATTTTATACAATTTTATACTCACTGTACAAAACTCAAGATATTAATTTTTTATTTTATACAATTCCAAACACGGGATTGACTGACAAAAGTCAAGTGATATACAAATGTAGATGAAACTTGTTAGATGAATTGTTTGATTTTGTTGAATATTACAAAGAGTTAATGTCACAACAACAGGGTTCTTGTTGGGAAATTTATAGGTTTCGTTGGTAAAAAACAAAAACGCCATATAGCAATAGAAAATCTCACAGCAAATCTCATTTTAGTAAGCGGCGCAATTCAAATTTCATTAGAATTGCTTTTTAGTCCGATTTTGATAATATTTTTGGTCCTTATATATTTGATGCTTAGAAGGAGATCTATCTGGTTAGCTACTTATTTTGTTTGATTTTTTTTTTTTTTTTTTTTTTATTTTATGTCCGATTTTTTTTAAAAATGTGTTTTTTTTTTCCTCTAAATATTGGAGTTGAAATTATGAACTTGCTGGTGTATGCATCCTTCCTCGAAAAATAGACTAGCAAAATGTATTTTTTTGGTTGCCAAATTTTAGGCATATTATTCATATTTAAAAAAATCACATTTTGGTAGTCTAAAATAAATTTAAATTATATATATATATATATAATGCGATCAACAATATGTTAGAAAAAAATTTATTTTTAAGAACTCAGCTACACGGGTCAAGTACGGATAAAAAATTAATTGTATTGCAAAAAGTCTTCATTGTTTTTTATTGCTAAAAAAAGACTTTGAAAAAGAAAACCAAAATGATAATTAATTTTTTTTCTTACGTGTTAGCACTCTATTAGCCAACCGATTAATCCATTTTTATTCTTGCAGCGGCTGGCCCCGTCTAGAGGGTCAAAGAAATACTCAAAAAATATTAATAATTGACATAAATATTTAGTAAATTCATAATTTTTTTTATTTTTTCACTCTACAACAATAAATAATTATTACAATAAGTCCCTTTTTTGTCACTTTTTTACTCTGTTATAATAAAAAATTTTATCAAACACTTAAAAGTTATTATTTTTCTACTCTATTACAATAATAATTTTATCAAATATCTAAAAATTATCAAAAATTTTATTTTAATTTATTAAATACATCAAAAATTATCACCAATAATTTTAAATCCAAAAACAATCAAAACTTACCAAAGTTTTACCTTCCAACAACCTCTAAATTGCGCCTACTCACAGAGTATCAATTGCAAGAGAGGGAAAAGAAAGATCTGAGCAAGTGAGAAAGCTTGAAGCGCTCTGTCAGGTAGATTTATTCATCTGGAAGGCAAGCTCTCTCTTTCTCTCTCTCTCTTCCCCTTCCTTTCTCGCTTCTCATATTGGTTTTTCTTTGCAATTTGCGAGTTTCACAGTATACGTAAAACCCTATTTCCCTCTTTGGTTCCCAAGGCAATTGGGGAAAATGTTTGAAATGAGAATTGAATTGATGAAACGCAAATTTGGGTTTAGCATTTTCTGCTTCACGTTATTGACATTTCGATTTTTTGGTTTTGCTTTTGTAATCTGAACTGTATTCTAAATTCTAATAGTACACCCCGCTGAATCTTTTGTTTGGCGTTGAAATTTAATGTTTGGTTTGTCAATTATCTCAGAATCATGAAAATTTCACCTTATTTCCTATAGATTGCCAAATTCCTGACCAAAGTCTGCAATACCATGTTTTTGCAAATTTTGTGTGTTATTATTATTATGTCTTTTTTTTTTGGGCATTATGTTTAGTTTGTTAACACTGCGACATTGTATGTTCTCTATTTTGATTTGGGAATATATTTTTGTGGTTTATGTGTGGTGTTAAACATACTTGTCGAAGATAACATGATACTACTCTACGTGCTGCGATATTCTTGTATAAGTCTATAATATGCATGCATTTAAATGCTAGGGATGAGGGGCAGATTGTGGGCAATTAAATTAACCATACAGTCTGTGAATATATAGGGTCTTTTAAGGAAAAAAAAAATTGCATAGTGTTTGATTTCATCATCTGGGTCCGTTGCGTGTGGGGATAACAGGGAAGTGTCCCCCTCGACAGGTTTACTATGGCAACTCTTAGAAATTTGAAAATCAAGACGTCTACTTGCAAACGTATTGTTAAGGAGCTGCATTCCTACGAGAAAGAGGTCGAGAGAGAAGCTGCAAAGACTGCTGAGATGAAGGAGAAAGGAGCTGATCCTTATGACCTTAAGCAGCAGGTATCTGGGTTTCTACTTTTTGTTGGATATTTGGGCTAATTATTATTGGTTAACGCTAAACTTATGGTTGTTGTAACTTGTTATATATCATTGTAGTCAAGCAAGCAGTTGAAGTACACAGCGTTATGGTTGTTGTAACTTGTTATATATCATTGTAGTCAAGCAAGCAGTTGAAGTACACAGCGAGTTTCTATGTTAAAAAAAATAGCCTTAGTTTTTGGGTTAGCGTCTTGGACATCTTGTCATGGTTTATCATCAGTTTTCTTTTTCACAGAGTTCCTAATAAACAGGGCGGTCAAAAAATATTGGCTTACGGTACAACAAGTGAAACTTGATTCCTTAATGTGCTTGAATGCATTCTCTGCATCATTTGTGTTTTCCAGAATTTATTGTTGAACTTCCATGATTAGAATGAAGTTAGATGTCCACAATATGAGTGTATCTCCTGTCCATCTTAGTTTACAACTTGTATCTTCTTCTAAGTGGCAAAATATTAAAAATTTCTTCAATGAGGAAAACCATATCGTTATTCTTCTGATTGATATCTGTTGGGAAATGATCCAAGGCAAGAGTCGTTTTTTCTTTTTTTCCCTTAAACATAATGAGCCAGGACTGATCTTCATATGCACGCTCATGATCTCATTGCTTGAATTATTTACTTGTTTCTCTTGAGTCTATGGAAGTCTGTAATTTGCAGAAGGCAAAATTGACTCCTGTCATTGGAAGTATTGAAAGATAACTGATGATCATGCCTGACCAAGTGGGCTTTACTTGTGTACCCATCATAAGACAATGTGCACATGGAAGTAACTTAAGTAAAAAGGCTTAGTCTCTTTTTCAAAGCCATTAGCTTTTTAGTTGCACTGATTTTTTTATATTCATTTTTTCCCCTTTTGTAGGCTCTTTGAAAACATAGCTTAATATTTATTGGGTGAAAATTGTGATACAAATTTTGTTTTTCTTGCTCCTCATAGTATTTCACGTAGAAAGAAGAAGAAAATCATCTAAACTACTCTTAAATATTGCAGTGACACCAAAATATGTTAGCAATATGCTTTGTATCTTACTAGGGGTCTTTTTTCTGTATTCTTTTTGTTTATTTATTTGTTGTGGCCGACAAATAACTTTTTCAACTAATACATGCTGCTGTGTCCAAAAGTAAAATGTTGCTGAAACTGTCCTTTGACAGCCACTTTTTTTTTTTTTTAATTTGGTGCATATGTGATTTGACTACCAGATCGATCATCTTTGATTGAAGCTTCTTTTTCTTTTCTCCTCTTTTGTTAACTTTCTTCGTTGGTCTCTGTCATATAGGCGGTACTTATATCTTTGTGGATCTTATCAAACAAGATGTTGTTCCAATTGGAAAACTAGTTGTCACTGACTTTGCTGCTCTAATTAACTGGTTAAGAATTTAAGAGTGATTGGTTGGAACGTGGAACAAACACCTTCTAACTATTTAAATGGGAGATTGTTATCAATTTATGCAATTTGATTTATTTTGCTACATTTCTTCCTGTCCTATATTGAAAACCTTTCTTCCTTTTTTATGTTGGGCAGGAAAATGTACTGGCTGAATCTAGGATGATGATTCCTGATTGTCACAAGCGCTTGGAGGCCTCACTTGCTGACCTAAAAGCTACTTTGGTATATTTGTTATCTGTAATGGATTGTACATATGCTCAATATGATTGATCTACCAGGAGAAGATATCAGAGTTGATGTTCTGCTTATACATTTGTTTGTTTGTTCATATTATTGCCAAATACCTTAGTAGGTTAAAAAGAAAGTTTTCTAGGACAATGATTAAACCTGCTATGGTACACATTGTTGGGCAAAAATAAAATAAAAAAAATAAAAACCAAGTTAATAAAATGAATGTTGATGATAAAAGAATGTTGAGCTGGATGTATGGTAAAACAAGAAAAGATATGATTAAGAATGACTAGATTCGTGAGATAGTAGAAGTAGCACTAATTGATGATAAATTGAAGGAAAAATGGTTAAGGTGATCTGGTCATATGCAACAAAGTATGGTAAATGCACTAATTAGAAGTGATAGCTTCTAAATCATGGGTAATGTGAAAGGGTCAGTAAATCAAAACTAACATGGGTAAAAATAATAATTTAATGAAGAAAGTCGTGGCTTAACGTGATTTGACAGAGAACACTGTCCTTACCATGTGAATAAAAAATAAAAATCCCTCTAGCTGGCCCCATTTAATTGGGAAAATATTTTCTATTTGGTGCAGTATAATTCAATACAGTATTTAAAATTATGTTCCACTGCCATGCTTTTGGGAGTGAGAGACTATATGGATATGAAATTTAATTTGATTTTCATGGCCTTTGAACTAGGTAATGTAATAGGTCTGATTAATCAGGTTGGCAACCCAGGGTTTCAATTTACTTTTATTGTGGTGGAGTCAAGGTACAGTTCTATTTCCTAAGCTGGATCAGCTTGATGTCCCTTGGTTGAATTCTTTTGAACTGTTTGTTTTATCTTGGAAAATACTTGTCCATGTAAACACTACAACTAGTTACCTTATCTGCTATCTTAACTTGGTTAGGTTCATGGTTGGGTATATCTTCAACTATTCCGTGGCACTTGGGGGGATATTATAGAAGGGTTGAAATCAGTTTGGGCCCATCCTGTTGCAACAATACCATGTTGGGTTATTAGGGTTCCTACTCATAATGGTTGAATAATGATGAAGGGTCACTTTTAGCTTTAGCGCATTTGTTATGCTCGTAGATTTACTTTTGTTATGCTACATTGAGGAAGTGAAGTAGAGCTTGAAAAGTCTTTTGCTACCGGAAACTTGATAAGAACACCAAATTCTTTGCTAAGAATAAAGGGGCATTGTACCTACTGAAGTGACTCAGACAATTTCTTTCTCCAGCATTACCTTGACACTGGTTCTTTCTTATATTATAAAGTGTTGGATGCCAACTCTTCTTTCTCATGTAAGGTGTTGGATGTCAAGTCTTCTGAGATAAGCCAAATTGGATTGCTTGAAAGCTGTTCCTTGCATGTCAAGTTTTCGATGGACAATTGCAGTGTCTTGACCAAATTCCGGATTGTGATATGCACTTTGTTAACCTACATTATTGATTTTTGCAGGCTGAGTTGGAGGAGTCAAACCAGAAAGAAGGCCCGGACATTGATGACGCTCGAAGCACCATAGCAGATGTTGAACAGTATATTCAAACAACTGATGTTTAGTCCATCAGCTCTTTCTTTTGCGAGGGTTTCCTCTGTTAAAGGTGTTGGAATTTGTATTGGATGATTATGGGTATTGACTATTGAGTCTCTTACTTTTTGGATTTAGTGGTATTCAGTCTTCAATTTCTTGTTGTTTTCTTGAAAAATCGTGTGGAATGGAATCTACAATTTTTAGTTGTCACCCAGACCCAGTGTTTGTTTCCAATTGGACAAAATAACCCCCCCCCCCCTTCTCTCTCTCGTATTATGGTTTTTGCTGAGGTAATGGAAGTTAAAAAGGTTACCGATGACAACTCACTGGTGCACATGGTAAACGGGTAAAACTTTCTGAGTGGATGGAATAAATATGACATTGGAAGAATGCAGAGGGAGGCAGAAACTTCAACTGACTGAGCATATATTGCGATGATGAAATGATCTGATGGTGGGAAAATTTATTTGTGGTTAATTCCATTAATTATTTGAGTTATTAGTATTTCTTTTGAGCTTTGTTAAGCTCTAGGCCCATAATGACTTGAAACCATTGGAGCCATTCTTTCAAATTAAACCCGTAATTCATGGCTCTACCCGCATCAAAGCCATGCTCATGACACGACCCGCATAGGAACCCATTGACTAGAGATAGGAATGGGATTAACAAGAGGCAAGTACCTTTATTTCCGTACTCGATTTCTAAATTCAAATTAATTTTTACATCCTACTCAATCTACACTGGGGATATATTTTTACCCCCGTCATCAACCCAAATAGAAAGTGAGGATTCTCATGGGAAATTAGATACCTGAAAGGAAAAAAAAATACAAATTTTTTTTTATTTGTTCAAATTTTGCAATTTGGGTTTTATAATTTTTTTTTTTTTAAATCTGTGAGAAAATTTATGACTGATAATAGGCAAAGTATATATAAATTATAAAGAAAATTTGTCTCCCTTAAATAATAACTAAACTAATAATATCACAACATAAACTAATTCAAAATAAATATTAAGAGAATAAATTCCATTTGCAATTGGTTGAACATGACTAATTAGTAGTCATTTCTCTGTTTATTATACATAAAAATAAGTAAGTCAGAGTTATATTCCTAATACATTTATAGATTTCCACACTATAGCCATCACAATACAAATACACTAAAAAATTAAAATATATATATATATATCTATATATCTTAACCAATTGTTAAAAAATTCTCGAATTCCCTCTCCATTCGGAGTGGGAAACGGATAGAGTACGAACGAGTTGATCAAGATGATACCATTGACCTATCATATTTAACGGAGAGAATTAGTAGTACATCTGAGCTTAAAAAACTTAAGTTTTATTCTCTTTATAATTAAAATTAAGATAAATGGTGTTTAATTTTTACTTTCGCGGTGTAAGTATAAAAAGTGAAATATATTGGATATAAATGTATTTTTAAGTTATTAAGAGTTAAAATTATTATTTTTTGAATTTTTTTAGCATTTTCACTTTACCAGCTGATAGATGAAGTATTTTTTTTCTCAAATTTTCAGTTTTGTAAAATTTGTTGCATTTCATAAATGTTCAACATTTACTAAAATTTTCTCAAAAAATTGACAATTTGGGAAATGCATAAAAAATTACCACATATATTAAAGTTATAAAAATTTGAAATTGTCTCCAAAAATTACAAAAAGTCTTCAAAATTTGAGTCCTACCTCTTTTTAAATAATTTTTTACACAAAACTTTAATTATAATGTATACATTTTTTCATTTATTATTTTCTTCTAAGAAAAAAAAATGTTGGGGAGAAAAAGATTTCTTCATAAAACGTAAAAAATCAATCTCACTCATTTTCATTTCCTTCACTTTTTTTTTTTTTTTAATTCTTCTTACTTCATTTTGAAATCGTCAGGAGAATGTGATTTTGCTAAATCGCTGATCCCATTATAACCTTTTTCATTGCCATATTTGAATATTAAAGTTTCCTCTCTCAATATTGTAACTTGCATGTTAAAAAAAAAATTATTTTTTTTTTACCGGTTTAATCAGTTCATTTATACCGGGCGTTCTGGACTTGTTTGCCGGTTTAGGGATTCAGTGCTTCAGAACGGTAATTATTTGAACATACACAGTAATGCGATATTGATGTGTCTTGTGTGGGAGTGTAAGAACCCTAGTAAATTGAGATGCCATGTAAATAT
>JAVXUM010000011.1:871892-883937 GCA_035590655.1 Pouteria glomerata | reverse complement strand
CTAATCAAATGATATCAGCATGGGGATCCGTGAATACACGTGGCAAATCCTGATTGAATGGTGAATATGATTCTGTATCACTCATATACACATTATCTATATAGACTCCGCATATACATATAAATAGGGGGACCTTCGATTCACAGGTACATTATTACATTTTTTGACATACTATTACTCTGCCGGATAATTATATCTGCTTCCTGACTAACTTAATCATCGGAGGCTCTTTGGCAGGCACCACACCGGTGTTAAGGCAGTGATTTACGAAGACCCGGATCGGATTTGGATCGTCCAGTGCCTGTCTGGATTTGCTGAGTTATCAACAAGTTTATTGGAACCTGTCTTAGGGCCGATCTTAGTTTCTCCAATTGTGAAGATTTCAGAAACTTCCTTTGTTTATCCCGTTGAAATATCCCGCCGGTGCATGCAATGACTGACGGCGGCAGAACCGGAGTGCCCAGTCCTTCCAGCCATGCAGCTCAGTTTCTCCTTCAGCTTGTCCTCGACAGGAATGGAAAGGAATTCCGGTAGCACCTGGTTTATGGTCCGCCATTGGAGGAACTGTCCGAAGAAACTGCTGGAGGAATTGCCAGAAGAAGCCACCGGATGAGGAGTCCGACGAACTGGAGCTCCCTGTTAGGAAAATGCTTAAGGATTGAAACATGTCCACCTGCAGCTCATGTGTTTTATTTTATGCCCACCTGCAGCTCATGTGTTTTATTTTTGTTTTGTTTTTAAAGTGTTGTCCTAGTCTTTAGGAAACAGTTAGACAGTTTCTTTTAGTGATGTTGATCCTAGCTTATTTGTAGGATCATGTTATTAGTGGTTAGTTATTTTTTTTTAAGTTTAAATTGTAATGTTTTCTGAAGTAAATTGCACTCTTGTTTTTTTCCTTTCATACGTTCCTATCATATAGAAGTACTGCAATAATTATTCAAACCTTGAGTGTTTTTCTTTTCTTGTCAAAATTAACAACAATTAGTATCAGAGCCCTCTTCTTACGGGATCTGTGTGTGAGTTTTTGAAAACGTCAATGGAAGTTGAAGCCAATTTCTCCTCAATTGCTCCGCCGGTGTTCGACGGAGAAAACTACCAGATTTGGGCAGTTCGTATGGAGGCATATTTGGATGCTTTGGATCTTTGGGAAGCAGTGGAAGAAGACTATGATGTTCCTGCACTTCCAGAAAATCCCACCATGGCACAAATCAAAACGCATAAGGAGAAGAAGACGAAGAAGTCGAAGGCCAAAGCATTCTTGTTTGCTGCGGTGTCGTTAACAATCTTCACAAGAATAATGTCCTGTAAAACAGCCAAGTCTATATGGGATTATCTCAAGGTAGAATATGCAGGAGATGAAAGGATAAAAGGAATGCAAGTTTTAAACTTGATAAGGGATTTTGAGTTGCAAAAGATGAAGGAATCTGAAACGATCAAAAAGTATTCAGATAGACTTCTTGAAATTGCAAACAAAGTCAGGCTACTCGGGTCTGAATTTAATGATTCAAGGATTGTTGAGAAGATCCTTGTTACAGTACCTGAGAAGTATGAAGCGACAGTTACAACCTTGGAAAATACCAAGGATTTGTCAAAGATTTCCTTGGCAGAATTACTTAATTCTCTACAGGCACAAGAGCAAAGAAGGCATATGAGGCAAGATGTCAACACAGAAGGAGCCTTATTTACAAAACATCATGGAGCTGACAAAAACAAAAGGAAAAAGAAGAAAGGCAAAGAGGGAAATTCTTTTGTTCCTACTTCGAGTAACAACAAAGGCAAAAAAGGAAGCTTCAAGGGTAAATACCCTCCTTGCCACCATTGTGGAAAGGAAGGTCACCCTCCATTCAAATGTTGGAGGAGACCTGACGCAAAATGTTCCAAATGCAATCAAATGGGACATGAAGCAATAATTTGCAAAGGAAAAGCTCAGCAGCAGGAGGTTGAAGCCCAAGTTGCAGAACAAGAGGATGAAGATCAGCTTTTTGTGGCGTCTTGTTTTGTAAGTAGTTGTTCGTCTGAAAGTTGGCTAATTGACAGTGGCTGCACCAATCACATGACCAATGACAAGGAACTTTTCAGAGATTTGAAGCCAACTGACATCACCAAAGTCAAAATCGGCAATGGTGATTACATCTCAGTCAAAGGAAATGGGACTGTTGCAATAACAAGCTGTTCAGGTACAAAACTAATTCATGATGTTCTTTTTGTTCCTGAAATTCAACAAAACTTGTTGAGTGTTGGTCAACTGATTGAAAGAGGTTTTAAAGTTGCTTTTGAAGACAAATATTGTCTAATTAGAGATGCAGCCAATCAAGATATCTTTAAAGTTAAAATGAAAGGCAAAAGTTTTGCTCTAAATCCATTGGAGGAGGAGCAAGCAGCCTTCTCAGTCAAGGAAAATATCACAGAAGTTTGGCACAAAAGGCTTGGGCATTATCATCACCAAGGGCTGCTGCAAATGAAGTCCAAGATGATGGCAAAAGATCTTCCAGAACTTGAAGATCAAATTCCAAGCTGCAAGGCATGTCAATACGGCAAGCTCAATAGAAAACCATTTCCAAAGGCAACTGGCAGAGCATCAAGGAAGCTGCAATTGATTCACACGGATGTCTCAGGCCCTCAAAGAACACCTTCTCTAAAAGGTAGTCTTTATTATATTGCCTTCATTGATGATTTCACCAGAATGTGCTGGATTTTCTTCTTGAAGTTTAAATCAGAAGTAGCTCAAGTCTTTTGGAAGTTCAAAGCAAGAGTTGAGAATGAAAGTGGCTGCAAAATTCAGATTGTGAGATCGGACAATGGGAAGGAGTATACTTCGACATAATTCAACCAATTCTGTGAAGATGCAGGCATTGAACATCAGCTTACAGTCCCAAACACTCCACAACAAAATGGAGTTAGTGAGAGGAGAAATAGGTACATCATGGAAATGTCAAGATACATGCTGCATGAGAAGAATTTGCCAAAGAAGTTTTGGGCAGAAGCAGCAAATACGGCTGTGTTTCTTCAAAACAGGCTTCCAACAAAGGCAGTAAAAGATCAAACACCATTTGAGGCCTGGTATGGTTACAAACCATCACTAAAGTTTCTTAAAGTATTTGGTTGTTTGTGTTTCACTCATGTTCCACAGAGCAAACGTGACAAGCTAGATAGAAGAGCATCACCAAGGATTTTTATAGGCTATAGCACTGTCAGCAAGGCCTATAAAATTTTTCAGCCACAAATTGGAAATATTGTTGTTAGCAGGGATGTTCACTTTGTGGAGGATGAAGAGTGGAACTGGGATGATGCAGAGAAGAAAGGTCAGACCATGACAGAGTTCAAACTCAAGTTTCTTGGTTCAAATACTGAAGAAGAAGAAGACTGGCAAGATGAAACAGTGGATGATGTTCCCGTGAGAGGAACTAGGCAGCTCTCTGACATTTATGAAAGGTGCAACATTGCTGTGTGTGAACCTGCAGATTATGAAGAAGTAAAAAAGGATCAAATGTGGACAGCTGCAATGAAGGAGGAGCTGTTCATGATTGAGAAAAACAAGACGTGGATTCTAGTGGAAAGACCTCAAGACAGAAAGGTGATTGGAGTCAAGTGGGTGTATAGAACTAAGCTAAATGCTGATGGTTCTATCAACAAACACAAGGCAAGACTCGTGGTGAAAGGCTATGCTCAAGTTTTTGGCGTGGACTACTCGGATACCTTTGCACCAGTTGCTCGTCTGGACACCATAAGGCTTTTGCTTGCTGTAGCTGCTCAAATGAATTGGAGAGTGTATCAGCTTGATGTAAAATTAGTATTTTTAAACGGTGTTGTGCAAGAAGAAATTTACGTCGAACAGCCTGAAGGTTTTGTGAAGAAAGGAGAAGAGGACAAGGTGTTTCTTCTCAAGAAGACTCTTTATGGGTTGAAACAAGCTCCAAGAGCTTGGTACAGCAGGATAGATGACCATTTGCTGAGCTTGGGTTTCAAAAAAAGCTTGTCTGAGGCCACTCTTTATATTAAATGTCAGAGCAATAATGTTCTAATAGTTTCTCTTTATGTTGATGATCTTTTACTGACAGGAAATAATGCATGGCTGGTTGAGGAGTTCAAACAAGAAATGATGAAGGTTTTTGAGATGGCAGATCTCGGGTTGATGACCTTCTTTCTTGGAATAGAAATTAAGCAGGCTGAGCATGAAATTTTCATCTGCCAGAAGAAGTATGCCAAGGAGATTTTGAATAAGTTTAAGCTTAAAGAATGCAAGGAAGTAAGCACTCCTATGAATCAAAAGGAGAAGCTGTGTAAGGAAGATGGTGCTGATAAAGTTGATGATAGATACTTTAGAAGTTTAATTGGTTGCTTGATGTATCTCACAGCAACACGGCCTGACATTTTAAATGCTGTAAGTATTTTATCCAGATTTATGCACTGTGCAAGTGAATTGCATCTCAAGGCTGCTAAGAGAGTGATTCGATATGTCAAAGGCACAAGTGATTTTGGTGTTAAATTCACAAGATGTAAGGAGTTCAAGCTGGTTGGTTTCTCTGATAATGACTGGGGAGGTTCAATTGATGATATGAGGAGTACTTCAGGCTACTGTTTTACTCTTAGATCTGGTGTTTTCTCATGGAGCTCGAAGAAGCAAGAAACCATGACTCAATCCACTGCTGAAGTAGAATTTGTTGCTGTAGCAGTTGCTGTCAATCAAACTTTATGGCTAAGGAAGATTTTAATGGATCTCAATCTAGAGCAGAAAGAAAGCACTGAGATTTTTGTTGACAACCAAGCTACCATTGCTATTTCTCATAATCCTATGTTTCATGAGAAAACTAAGTATTTCAACATCAAGTTGTTTTTCTTAAGAGAAGTGCAGAAAGAAGAATTTATGACTCTGGTTTACTGCAAATCTGAATATCAGCTGGCAAATTTGTTTACAAAGTCACTTCCAGTCAGCAGGTTCGAGTTTCTAAGACAGAAAGTTGGTGTTTGCAGCTCCTAAAGTAAGGAGGAGTGTTAGGAAAATGCTTCAGGACTGAAACATGTCCACCTGCAGTTCATGTGTTTTATTTTTGTTTTGTTTTTAAAGTGTTGTCCTAATCTTTAAGAAGCAATTAGGCAGTTTCTTTTAGTGGTGTTGATCCTAGCTTATTTGTAAGATCATGTTGTTAGTAGGTAGTTATTTTTTTTAAGTTTAAATTGTAACATTTCTTGAAGTAAATTGCAGTCCTGTTTTTCTTCCTTTCATACGTTGCTATCATATAAAAGTACTGCAGTAATTATTCAAACCTTGAGTGTTTTTCTTTTCTTGTCAAAATTAACAACACTCCCTTAGAAAATTATTTTTTTATATTTTTAATTTTTATAAATTATTAAGAACAAAGTTGAAGATCTAATTTTTATTAAAAAATATTAAAAATTTTTAAAAATTATTTATTTTTTATTTGACTACATAAATTTATAATTTTTTGTTACTTCAAATGTTTCTTAAATATATTAAATTCTGTTTCAAAAGAATAAATATATTAAATTAACAAAAACAAATTGAAAAAAAAAAAAAAAAACTTTCTACCCAAAAAATATCTTTTCTTCGTCCGCCTAAATACCTCCACACGTATTATATGTTATTCCTATACAATAACACATAGAAAGTGTGTATATATACATGTGTGTGTATAACTTCTCTCCTGTATATAATACTTTCCTGCCCTTCCTCATGGGGAACTGCAGGGAAGGATCCGTGAAGAAAAGAATCAATATATATATATATAATAATACATAAGACAACAAAGAAATGGTCCCACCTCTGTTTTTCTATCCCTGAGTCTGCGCGTCGATGGTGCTTTTTTAACTTGCAGCACAAGTTGCAGGTAACAAACAGAGAGTCAAAGAATGGGAATGGTGCCAATTGTTAGGGTGTGAAACATAGTTTTAAAACGCGGTAACGGGTAATGTAACGGTAACGAAAAATAACGAAGGTAACGGGATGTAATGAAAATGTAACGGGTAAAAAATAAAAATTTAACAAGAACAATAAAGTCAAAAAATATTACGTAACGGCATTAGATAACGATACGGGAGAGTTTTAAAATTGTGAAAGGTTTTTGGTGACGTCATTTTCACAAACCCCCTGGCAAAAGAAATTGAGCGCAGAAGCAGGGTTCCGTTTGACCAGTGAACTTTGCTCTTGCTTGCTTTCTGATGGCTGGCTCTGTGGCTATCCCATCTACCTTTTGTGCTGAGCTGTGCATGGTGGTTTTGTATGTTATGAGTGGAGGAGGAGAGGACTGGACTCTCTGTATTTTGGGCTTTCCCATGAACGAGCAGCATTTGGCTCTGCGCAACTACTTAGATATGAGCTAATAAATAGGTCAAAATAAAAATGAGAGAACAGCTCTTACTTTTTTGGAAGATTTTTTTAAAATATATATTTCTAACATATGAGAAATTATATATCACCGTGGGATAATTATCTTAGTTGTATCGAACTTACATGATAACCCATAAATCACGTAAATCAAATAATATTATGTGATCTAATTAGTTAGATTAACTAATAATAGTTGGACTAGTTAGTTATTTATAAATTAATTTGATAAATTAATTATAGTTAGATTAGTTAGTTAGTTAATAGGTGTAATGAAACCTATAAATAGAAGATATTGTAAGAGAAAATATTATGAAAAAAAATTTTCAATTTTAGATTAAATTCTCATTGGGAAAGTTTTAGATTACTCTCGAATTTAATCCAAATACTTTCATTTCTTGCATTTCCTTTTATGTTCTTGCCATCCAAATACCAAGAAGTGGGTTCACTTCAAGTGATATCAGAGCCACTCCCTGATCCAAACATAGCAGACAATCGCTTCATTGCACAAGCAAATCAACAGTATCAGGAAATTCAGCAACAATTGGGTCAATTGAAGAAAATGATGGAGAATATGAGTCAAAGTTAGAAGAATTATCTCTTCAAGTGAAGACAAACACAAAGGTAATCCAAAAAATCTAGAAAAACCATGGAGGAGGAGGAGAAAAAAGAAGAAAATTAGAAAAATGGATTGGCTCATGTAAAGGAATTTCAAGAAATCAAGAACTACCCAAGGGAAGAAGAAGAATAAGACAATCAAGCAATGTATAAAACAGAAGAGGTTTTCGCTTTGAAGGAGATCGACGTCTCGGACTCTATTGGAATTTACAAGAAGAAAATCTTCTCTTGCAACGGTGGCCTTAACAAGTCGGCAAAGCCAGCTGATTTCACTGCCGAGGTAGCTAGGACGCTTAAGCCTGAAGGTTTTTTCATTGTCCACACGACTTCAAAAGATACGTATTATATGAACTCGTTTATTGAATTGTCTAACTGTTGAAATTTCGTATAGTCTTTTGACATTGACTACTTTGATCTATGGGTGCCGCAAATTCAAGAAATTGCTATAACGAAAGGGTCTGAAATTCTTAGCATTGAGGTTTCATTACACTATAGCTCTGTTAGTGACTATAAACAATAGTTGGTCCAGAAGACTGAGCAATTAATTACAGAAGAGTCTCTAAAACCGTGGATTACAAGGGCTGTTGGTTGAAATCATTCAAAACCAGGTCTGCAGTATCTGTTGCTATAGAATGCTATTTTCCTTGCAAGAGGCTAGCTTATGGTTCCACAAGAGTTCGGGTCCCACATTTTCTCAGTAAACAGGCACTTAAGGAAGATAAAAGGAAGGGAATACTTAAAAATGCCAAGGTATACTCTGATTTTGGATTAAAGAAAGCTTTTTAAACTTTGTAACAATGAAAAAAAAAATATTGTATATCTCCACCTTGAGGACAAGGTGGAATTTAAAGGGGGTGAAAATTGTTATGTGATTAAATTAGTTAGATTAATTAATAATAGTTGGACTAGTTAGTTAGTTATAAATTAATTTGATAAACTAATCATAGTTACATTAGTTAGTTAGTTAATTAGTGTAATGAAACCTATAACTAGAAGATATTGTAAGAGAAAATATTATGAAGAAGAATTTTCAGTTTTAGATTAAATTCTCGTTGGGAGAGTTTTGGATTACTCTCGAATTTAATCAAAACCCTTTCATTTTCTTGTATTTTTTTTCATGTTCTCGCCATCCAAACACCAAGAAGTGGGTTCACTTCAAATATTTATCATAAAAAAAAAAAAAAAAAAAAAAAAATTATTTGTAAGCTCACTCCCATAATGCTGTCAATGCAATTCAATTTGTACCCTGTCCAACCCAACAATGAAAGGGGAAATTTTGCTCGATCTTCATCCAACTCTTATACCCTTGTCCAGACCCGAGCCCGCACAGCTTAACTTTGATCACTTCTCATCACAAGCAACGTAAATGCTAACAATAAATACATAAATCATATTTCAATTCAAATAACAAGATGACACTGATATCTCGGAGGGCTTTGACATGGAGAAATTATGAATTTTAGGAAGAGTAAATCACCAAAAAAATGTCATATACAATATAGAAGCCTGGTAAACTCTAAGGTTCTGCAACTAAAAAAATTCAAAACCACAAATGTCATCAATTTTGTCCATATAGAAAGTGGAAAAAAAAATCAATTGTAAAAGTAATTATGTACCCACAGAGCTCGGAGCATCCTCCCGTGCGCAGCACATAGGAATTTAAGATATCAAACAAGTGTGGGTATGCGTCCAATATGATTGTTTCACATTGGCCAGAATGATTCCTCCAAAACCCGGGAGCTGTTTCCACCACTAGCAGAAAAAAGAGTATTAGCGATTGTCACTGGCCGTCGCTAAAGGTAAAGAAGCCGTCGCAAATACTCTTTAGCGACGGCCTAGCGACCGCCAATTGTCGGCTGCGGCAAGCTCATCGCTAAAGACTATTAGCGACTGCCAGAAATACGACCCTCTTTAACGACCGCCAAGTTTAATCTCTTTTACATTATTAGCGACGGCCTGGAAGACATTTAGAGACGGCTTAGGCAGTCGCTAAAAGTACCATTAGTAACGGCCTAAAAGACCTTTAACGATGGTCTAGGCGGTCGCTAAAAGTACCATTAGCGATGGCCTAAAAGACTTTTTGCGATGGCCTAGGTGGTCGCTAAAAGTACCATTAGCGACGGCTCTCAGTTGACGCTGAAGGTTTATGTTAGTGATACGGGGTACCTTTAGCGACTGCCTAATACTGTATTTTTTTTCCCTATTTTGCTTTATTTTTGCTATTTAGTTCCTGTACCTGTACCTGTTTTGCAAACTTTTATAAACCTAGTTACTAAAAATTAAATTAAATCATACACACAATAAAAAAAAAAAAAAAAAAACTAACTAATAATAAACTTGCTTGTTTATATTAATAAAAGTACAATGTCTTTGAATTACAAAAAATAGTCTTATACAACTCTGGAAGAAAAAAAAAACACAAAGTAAAACAAGATGTCCACTGTAGTACTGGTCAATCAACCTAAAACAAAAATAAATATTATTAGTCAATAAAATTTTTGAATATAATTAAATAAAATTATATAAAATAAATATTTTCAATGATATAATTCAGAGTTGTGAGGTTAAAATTATTTTATATAATTCTGAGCACCTCGAGCGTTTGATTTACCTGCTGTTCATTCTTGTAGGTCATTAATGGCCGGGGAATCGTGTCCTTTGAGTTTGACGGACATCGGAGTTCGTCTGCTCAATTTGGGTCATTATATGCTAAGTTTCAAGTTCTAAGTTCAAAGTTTTAAGTTAAACATACTTTCTACGATTTCAAGCACCCTAAGTATTGGATTCACGCGTCATTTGTTCCTGCATATCCTTAATGGCTCGGAGGTCGTGCTTATCGAGTTTCCTGGGCATCAGAGCCTGTTTGCTCAGTTTGGGTCGCTAGATACTAAGTTTCAAGTTCTAAGTTCTAATTTATAAGTTTCAAGTTAAACGTACTTTCTATGATTCTGGATACCTCGGGTGTCGAATTCACGTGCCATTTAATCCTGTAGGTCACTAATGGCCTAGGAATCATGTCCTTCGAGTTTGATAGACATCGGAGTTCATCTGCTCAATTTGGGTCGTTAGAGGCTAAGTTTCAAGTTATATGTTTAAAGTTTCAAGTTAAATGTACTTTTTTCAATTCCGAGTACCTTGAGTGTCGGATTCACATGTCGTTCGTTTTTGTATGTCACTAATGGGCCGAAGATTGTTTCCCTCGAGTTGGACAGACATCGAAGCTTGGCTGCTCAGTTTGGGCTGTTGGAGGTTAAGTTTTAAGTTTTATTATCAAAATTTCAAGTTAAATGTACTTTCTACAACTCTGGGTACCTGCGGTGTCGAATTCATTTGCTGTTCATTCTTACATGTCCCTAATGGCCCGAATATCATACCACTCGAGTGTGACGTACTTTCTGATTATTGAATCCAGGATTTGGATTGGATTGGATTGACCGTAAATATTTTAATTATTTTTTTATTTGGGATATTGGTTTAATATTATTTTAATAATTTTGTTTACAATTATTATTTTTTTATTTTTAGAAAATATTATATTATATATTGTATTATATTTATTATTAAATTAGTATTATATTATATTATATTATCATTTAATTGTTATATTATATTGTATTATATTACATATTATATAATTACATTATAAAATAATTATATTATTATATTATATTATCTTACATTATATATATTAGTTATTATATTATATTATGTCATGTCATGTTATATTATATTATATTATAATTTAATTATTATATTGTATTATTTTATTTTATTTTATATTATAATTTAATTATTATATTATATTATATTAATTATTAAATTAATTTTATTTTATTATATTTGTCATTTAACGCCAACGACATAAAGCAGCACTTATGCTGCACAAGGGCAGCCTTGTGGACAATGCGTCTGAGGTGGGACAATTTATGCAATCTTGGCTCCATTAACTAAAAAAGACTATTTTTGATTATTGAATCCAAGATCTTCATGTCACAAAGGAGTAAACTTACCATTGCACCAAAGCTCACCCTCACACATCATCATGTCACTAAATTAAAAGGCTTACAAACACTAACAGTGTTAAAATATGAATAGTTAAAGCAAAAGAAAAACCTCAATAACTATTTACGCATACAAAAACCCAACTCAAACAAGCATATGATGTGGATATTTGTGAAATAAGTCATGCATGGAGGATATATAGGATAACTAGCAAGCAAAATGAGAAGTATCAGTCAATAATTTAGCCCACTCAAAAGAAAAACATCTCGTCGAACCTCTTTTCGAATAAAAATTTAAGATAGTATATTCACTACACTTTGAAGTTGTTAAATGTTATAAGGTATAATCAAAAATGGTTTAGCCGCCTAATAAATTAATCGAGCATGTCTCACACAGAACCTAGTATATACACAAGAATAAGACCACCAAGGAAGAAATTGCTTTTTGTATCAATTGCTAGTCTCACTAGAAAGAGAAGATAAGCAACAAACAATGCACAAGGAAGTGCTGAAGTGAAGTACCAATAAAAGGGATGTGTCTAGGAGTAACCATTGAGGAACAACAAAATATGAAATTCAAAAAATAAATAGTAATGGCAAGGTATTTTGATAAGAGCTTTAAGGAATCTATGACAAATATAAAAAGTATAATATAGAGACACGCAATTCATGAACCAAAAGAACAAATTAGAAAGTAATAAACAATAAGATCAGGACTATAACCATGATTTAGTTAAGCCATGGCCAAACTTTTGTCCCTTGCAAGTTCCAAGTTCCAAGTATGTCACTGTATTACATGTTCCACGGTAGTGACAGCTAAGAGTCTCCAAATAATTTCATGAATTAAAATCTCACAGATTGCTTCTATCTGTGAGACAAATATATAACCCTTTCCCAAAAATCTGTACCCCCATTAATAATAGAATAGGGGCAATGTGGGGAATACCCTCTCTTATAACAGCAAAAAAAACAAAGTTTTAAGGGCCTATTTTATTTGGTTTTTGTGCCTAAGTAGTGGCAATAAAGAGGGATTTATTTTATTTTTTGTTAAGCAACTAATGGTTAGGTGTAGGGAATAAGAAG
>JAVXUM010000011.1:848284-860401 GCA_035590655.1 Pouteria glomerata | reverse complement strand
GGGTGTTTGCCCCAAAAAAAAAAAAAACTAAATTTTTTTTTTTTTTAACAAAAGACAATAAAAAAAAATCCCAATGAAATTTAAATTGAACTTTTAATAAGTCAATTTTAAAAATGTATTTTTTAGTGATCTTAAATTTGAGTAACTTTAGTACTCAAAACTCCTCCACTGAGAAGTTTAAAGAATGTCAGGCAAATACCCATAATCCCTAATAGGCAATGAAACATTTTACCGTTACTCCAAGCCAAGAATAAATACTAATAAACAAAAAATGATAATACTAATTTCTAATTTTATTAAAACAACTCCCATCTCCGAAAATCCGAAGAAATACCTAACTCAAAAAGAAACTGATCGATAGAAGTATTCCAACCAGTGAAATTTGATCTTCAGCCATAAACTTCAAATGACCCATAAAGAGACAATTCAGGGTCTCCTATGCATTTTAGTCATTAAGGATCTCAATTAGTTGACCAGTTGTTCAAAAATCTCCCGAAATTACTACATTTTTGTTTTGGTAGACATCTTAAAACAAAATAAATAAATTGGAATTGAAAACCAAATAATTGCCAACCAGTGTGCTCCCTTTGCGCTGCTCCAGGTGAGAGTCAGACAGTGCCACCCAACTGCGCCCAAAAAAAAAAAAAAAGAAGTAAATACACGAAAACAATTATATTTAAAAAACATTATTTGAAGTTTTGAATATTATTATATTTACAAACCAAAGAAATTAACCAACAATTGAAGTCTCATTAAGTACAGTATTTCTTCCCCCAACAATATCCAATTAAAAGTTGTTTATGCAGAGAGAATCCTTGGTGAGTTTATTTTTTTTTGGGTAATTGGTCCTTGGTGAGTTTCACCACCTAAGATGAAGTATTATCCCTGTCCAATAAAAATTTAGCAGAATTGGGAATGAAAATGCTAACCAAGTTTTGTTGTTGTTCATAAAGGGGGTGAGAGGCTGAACCAAAATAGATGCAAGCTAAGAAGCAAGATATGAATACGAGCATACAAACACAACATCGTAATGGACACAAACATGGAGATTTTGAAAAAAAAAAATAAGTATATATACACAAAAGGAATATAAAAAATATATAATTTTTAATAATTATATATGTGAACATAACATCCACAAGAAGATTAATTCAACATATAAATATAACAAAATATGATATCATCTTTGGGTTTTGACTATGCAAGTTTAGATTTGTCTAAATAATATATTTGAAGGAAGAAAATAAAATAATAAGGTACACCACGCAAAGTATCCAACACATATTTTGGCGAGTCCAAGTCCCGATATAGATAGACACCATTTTTTAGTGTTTGTGCTTCACAAGATGCAAGAGCAAGGAAATGCAAAATTCCACAAAAAGGATGAAAGAAAGTTGCAAATATAAGAAAACAAAAAACATAAATGTGACCCAACAAACCCCAAATGAATTGTATACAGACGTTCTCCATGCATACTAATGGAAAGGAAATACAAACCTTAACACTTTACACAGCCATACTCATTGCTCTTTGAGAAGAGATGATAACAAGAAGGTAGTGGACAGGAAATATAAGCCTAACACTATACACAGCCACACTCATTTTTCTTTGAGGAGAGCACTTAACAAAAAGGTACCTAATTTCACAATCAATTATCAAGTGGTGCTAGTTTAATGGATCATGCCATGTTACATATGGTTCATCTTTCAATTTCTTCTTTATTTCAATATTTGCATGTTAAGCAATTTAAGCACATGATTGAGCTTTAGTAACACAAATGTTCACATAATAAAGGTGACACTTACACTTAACATGTTTGAAATTCCAGAATAACAAGGAGATGAGGTTTTAAATACCAAAATAGTTTCAATCTCATCTTGAGAAACTGGTGTTCTTTTGGGCTGCATAGAAGCTTTTCCTCCTGGAGTCATGTTAGTTGAGGCAGACCTCAAAAACAGCACTGGCTTTGACTTGCCAGATGTAAATGTTTCTTGAGGCTGGGATGTTGAGCCTGCAAAATTTACTTATCAAAAAAAAAAAAGAAAGAAAAAAATGTTGAACATGCAAAATAATACATTGAACATATGCATATTGCAAGCTTGCACCAAAGAGCCGAAGTAAAAGAGAAAAAACAAGGTCAACTTCATCCATGATGTTCATGGCACAGACTTCACTTTCCAACAGAATACATAACTAAAGCATTGTGCCAGCTGAACATCCTTCTTGTTTTTTGAAAGGTAAATCTACCAAAACATTCAATACTGTTAATCAGGCAGGAACCAACTCTAAATTTTTTCTCGGCAGCATCCACCAACGTTACAAACTAAAATTACTATAACCACCTAAAATTATTCCCGACAACTAAATATTGTTCCCATCAACAGAAATTGAAAGGTAAAAATAAAAAAGCCAACTTCCATTATCCCATTAATAAAATCATCTCTAAGCATGCATGAGTGAAGATAATTCACATTTTCCTCAGAGAAAATATACATGTGTTGGTGTGTACTGTGTACCAATAATGAGAAAGCAAGAACCCAAGCACAAGGCTCAAAAAATCAGAGAATGAGGTGATTAGAAATAAAAACATAAAAATTTGACAATTGCTAAACAACAGTACCAAAACTCTCGTGTACATAAACCAAAAAGCCGATAAATGGGATTGCTATATTCTCATCTTCATAACAGTTAAAACCACTGTTCTCGTCCTTTTAAAAAAAAAAAAGTTTTTAGCTTTAATAAGTTAATAACCCATTAGAAGTTTTGGGATTGAGTTTTGCAAATTGAATAGAAATTTGTATAATTTTATCGAAAAGTCCTAAATGTACAGTACAACCAGTCCATGGCTAGGTTCTTTCACACTACAAAACATGTATTGAATTAATATGACAGTCTTAATTTTCAAAGGGATAGAATACGAGTAAACAAAAATTTCAAAAATACTAATAACAAAAATGTCCACCTCCTAACTCTGTAAAATTTCATGTCACATACATGTAAATGTATTAATAACCATAATGTGTTTCAAGCTCACCCAAAAAAAAAAAAAAATAATAGACAATAAAATAATAAAAGGAACAAGCATACAACATACCAACAACAGCTCTAGGCCCAGAGGACCAAGCAGTAATAGTATGTCACATCTAAAGATGATTGTAGCAAAATCCTGACACCAAAAAATAGAAAACTATGAGATAACTTCAATAAAACAACAACAAAATATGATAATTAGACAGTTTATAATATATGCCTACATAACACAAATAAGTATATACTTATAAATGAAAATAAAAGGAAATTTAATAAGAATCTCCAATGTCAAGAAAGAACCTTTCTTATTACTCATTGTTTAAAGTTTTTATGGACTAAACTCAAACCCAACCCACTTCCGTCGCAGGTTGAGAGGGACTTTTGTTGAAGGGGAATGTACACATGTCCACTTTCAAAGAGAAAAAAAAAAAAAAAAAAAGAATTGAAGGTAGGGATTACCCCTCTTCCAATCCAACAAGAGGGCACCCATCAAACCAGCTCTTCAAACTAAAACAACTTATTCCATTCATTCAGAAAACCAATAATACTCACTGCACCAAGAACAAAAACCCTCTTTTGTTATTCCCTAGAGAAAATAATTCAACATTTGTATTCCTTCACATCATCAGCCATAATCACAATATCTATTACATAAAACAATAAGCCATATGGTACCATTGTAAGTGGAAGGATGAAGTACAGTGAGTTGCCAACCTTTTCTATTTTTTTGTTTTGTTTTTAATCCTATATTTAACTAAAGGGACATGCGAATTTGATTGCTTGTGACATTTTTCATAAATAGAACACACAATACAAAGTTTTTTAGATATGGTGTGCATACCAAACAATTTAACTCTACATAGGAATTCCCCTTGAGCCAATTCCCACACGCCAAGTTAACTGTAATGTTTAAGATATTAGTGGCATAAGCTACATACCTAATAATTTGTAAAAAAAGGAACCAATCAAGAGTGTAACGTAAGGGGAAAATCTCACTCTTCAACCTAAAAGAAACAAGGCGAATAAAAGAAAAAGAAGGCCATTGAACACTTAAACACAAAAGCAGAAAAATTTGGCATGCAACCAAGCAACACCAACCTTATTATCACCAGCATAAATGGTGAAGACAAGTAGCAAACATCATGGACCTTTTCGACACAGTTCTAAAAATTCCTCTGAATTAAAATTTCTAGAATAATGAAAATTTTGAGATCTTAATGTCATATTGGGAAATCAAAAAAGAACAGAAACCATCAAATTTCAAGTTCTTAATAAACTCCCCCTTTTAACTTAATTTCTCAATAACAAAGTTCGAAAACTGCATATCATACAAATCTTCCATCTGCTTTCTATTGTCTGTAAGAGAACTGAAGGGCATTGTGACTTAATGCAGTAAACCATTCATTATCAAACCACATTATTCCAATTATGCACCAACTAACAATATGTTAGAGAACCATCATCTAACGAAGATAAAAAAAAAAAATAAAAAAAAAACATTCTTTCTCAAAAGATGTATCTAAAGTCCGCAAATCATTATTGACTTAAAAAATGCCAGTACAGTCAGTGAAGACATAAAAGCCTAGCAATTAAATTTACCCTAGGAAATACTGACTCAGCATTAAAGGTGCTCTCGCCAAGTTAGACTCCCAAGGGATTCTGACATTCAGTGGACACACACTGAACTCATTTTGAATGCACATTTTACCAAGTCATTATTTTATTTTATTTTTTATTTTTTGTCTAAGTATGGCTGAGGCATTGTTTGTAATATTAGCTAGTGTTATGTTGTTTTATTGCTACTAGAACAAAGTATTAATAGCTAATGAATATAAAAATATATAATTTGGTTGAGTCCCCGCCACATTGTGTCTTACATTTTTTTAAAAATTGCTAGTCAATACATCCAAGTCACATGACATGTCATATAGGTATCCGTGCATCATAGATTTTACACTATAATTAAAAATAATGACATCTTGTGTAATCAGTAAAATGGCATGTTTTAACCCCTCAATCGTAACTGCCAAAAGCCATTAGAAATGTCAACATAAGCATCCACAATTAAATAGCATGAAGTAATTACCTAAACCCAGTGCTATTATATTTGGAAGAGGACGTGTACAATAGAAGAGCACATGAAACTGAATGGCAGTCAAAATCACATAGAAAGGTTCAACTTGACGACCAAACTTACTTCTAATATGCTTAGAGATTAACAGACAGAACACGGAACTAAGAAAATAGATACATATATAATCTATACACAAATATAGTGATTGAATAGATAATCTATACACAGTATATAGTGATGGAATAATACAAGAAAAGAGATTCACATTTGCAAATTTTGAAGAATGATGAAAACCCTTAACCAAAACAAAGCTAGAGAAACAAAAGGAACAAAAGAATAAAAATGAAAACAGTAAGAACATAAATTAACCGAAGACCTAACAGACTATCAAATAAGCCTTCTAAGAGTCTATGGAGAAGTTTCCAAATACTTGCCCATAAATAAAGCTCTGATACAAACATCCAAGAATTTACTTAACGATAGCCACTATGAAAAAAGTATATCTGATACCACGGAATTCAGATCCATAACACCTAAACTTTAAAGATCAGTTCTTGCCCAAACTCCCATTGCCACTAATTTGTGCTTAAAGCAAATAGGATGGATCCTCAAATGTGAAGTTCTGAGATGTTCCAAAAGTTACGCCCTTTGGAGCTAGTGCTTATACTTTGTCTCAATACACTTGGCTCCAATGTATGACTTTCCCCTCTCTCCACATAAAACTTGAGAGAGAGAGAGAGAGAGAGAGAGAGAGAGAGAGAGAGAGAGAGAGACCCCACCCTAGTAACAAACAAGTATCAAATTTTCATTTCAGTCGGGTGTTTTACTTTAGCACAAAAGCAAAAATAAATTGAAATGTATCTAAATCTATCTGTAAAAATATTCTAATTAGTTTTTAGGATATATTTTATTTAATTATGTTTTCTAGAATTTAAGTTTAGGACTCAAGGGTACTAAATATAATTTTGTACTTACCCAAAAAATCTTATTTTAGTTGAGAGTTTCCTATTCAATTGGGAAACCTCGTTAAAGAGTTAGGAATATTATCTTATTTAGGATTAGAATAAGATTTTTTTTTTAATGGTTAGGAAATAGGATATCTTAACTAATTATAAATAGGACCTTGTAATCTCATATTTCATCATTCATTAATTAATATCATTCAGATTTTAAAACTGTGTTCTTGTGAATTCAATGACATTTATTTGTCATACTCGGGAATGAGGCCCCGCCAAATGCCCCACCACTGCGTCGAATGTGCATTCCTCCTAAAAAATATATACATGTATTAGTTGGCATTCAATAAGTATTCTCAATGGTTCTCTGTGTGTTTGCCTCTAATGATATCTAGAGTAATACGTATGTATTAGTTCTAATAGACAATCCTCCATAAAATACTGGTACATATGCAGAGTCATTTGCCTTCAATGGGTATTTTGTGTTTGAAGTAAAAGCTTGAGAGCATTAAGTGCATGGTGATTTATGTGTGTGTGTGCGTGCGTGCGTGCATGTAAGTATGTTATATGAGCACAGCTATCGCTTCATGTGTAATCAGTTTTTCTTTTTATTAACCGTCTATGTAAAGTAACTAGCAATAACCCGTGCTTACAACACTTTGAACAAAATTAGTATTAAGTTTCTTATACAGTTAAAACTTTGGACAAAAAATTTCAAATCGAAAAAACTATGATAATCAATGGGTTTCAATTTTTTTTTTCCAAAAAACTTTAAACCCAAGCAACTAGTACATGTGTTCTGCTCTCTCTCTCTCTCTTGTTAATCTTTGACAAGTACCTTAAAACAAATCACAAATTATGGTACTTTAATTTGGAAGGTTCAAATTCCTAGAAATCACAATTGGATGGAATTTAAATTGATAATTTTGATTTACACGATCTCTACACTGGAAATATAGTGAAATTTAAAATGCCCAAACTTTGTATGATAGATGATAGTGAGGTCCACTAAAATAAGAATTGAACGAAAAGTTAAAAATATAAAAATGATCACAATCATTGAATGAAAGAAAAAATAATTCATAACCGTTGGATCTTAATTTGTGAGAGAGGCATTTTCAAATTCATTATATAGATAATTAAAAACAATGCCAATAATAGCTTCAAAGGAAAAATTGTACAGCTAACAATTTGCAGACATTAGTTTATGGCACTAACTTAATTGAGTTCAATCCTTAATTTTCGAATGCCATAAATAGTATTTCAGCTTTGAAATTCAATAACTGGCAGTTTTTAGCAACTGAGTTTTTGTTTTATCTTACTAGCTCCCACATGTTACTTACTATCTTCTAATTTAAAATTAATGTTCATATTGACTTTTCCATGAGCCACCTTCAATTTTCTGTCATCAGGAGTAGGTTGCAGATTAATCCAGAAAGTGAAGTAGAAAGGTTTCGTTTTTGAAAACAGATGGAAGGTTTGGAAGTAAAAATCACAATTGACATAGTGATTATAGCATCTTGTCCTGCATCTGTATTACTGCTCATATAAAGTAAATCCAACATATAAATACACCAATAACCAATCCAGAGTACTGGGAAACATGGAGTAGATATACACCTAAATATGTTAGTAAGCATCTAGACTGCAGGGAAAGATGGAGTAGATGTACACCAAAATGTGTTTGTAAACATCTGCACCAGAAATAGGTCGTGTTATGTGTTTCAAATTACATAACTTCTAATTTAAAGCAAACAAATACAGATATGTTAAATTTGATGAAGGATGATACATAATAAAAAGAAATAAATAAATAAGTGCATACCTGAATACGAAAAAATCGCATTGTTAACAACACGATGCAACCTAACGCCAAACGAACTGCACAAAAAAAATTGAATAAATCAAGCTATTTTCAGAACTCAAAATATAAGTAACAAGAAAAGATAATGCATAAGCCAAAAAAATTATTAGTGAAACTCGTAATAGACACAAGCCGTTTACGTAAAGAGGCCTATGCTCCATACAGAATATTTTGTAGGTCCATAAACTTGATACAAACCAACTCAACAAAGATTTTTGCAACCGCTTGGGGCTGGCTGCATGAATCCTCTTTCATCATTCTGCTTTAGTATATTACAAGATCCACTAATAGACTATAATCAGTATCATCAATGTGCAGGAACGCGGGAGTAATAGAATTTCTGAATGATATAGAGAAGCTAAAAGAAAACATTGCCCTACTTTCAAGAGAGAAAGAGACGGGGGAGGAGGATCAGGCTGTAGAAATAGTAACCTAAAAATATGCAAAGCAACAAATATCAATAGAGCAGTCCACTAACTTTAACCATTTTACCACAAGCTTATCATATAGGATTGCACCACCATGGGGCTAAAACTCCGTTAGGTGAATACAGTGCCTTTAAGTCATGCCTTAAGGGACTTCTCCTATCCTATATATACCCTCATCTCATTCCCAAGAAAATAATCATCATCAATACCATCACCGGAACCATACTCTATCTACCATCTATCAACAATCTCTCTTTCTTGGTCTGAACCGCCTTGATTCTCACCCCACCGGCCTCCAATGACTTTGCCATAGACAGTGCTTAAAATTGTTCCCAAACAGTCAGACGTCCCTTCCCGGTCTGACATACATAATTGTTTGTGCTACTTTTCCAATGTGTAGAACATGGAACATAATTTCTTATTATTATGATACTTGGGCATATTATACTGAAAATATAATTTATTTCTCACCAAAAATCAGTTGTGTCGTGTCTTGAGTTTACTGAAAATTGTCAGGCTTAACAAGTCCGCTTCATCTTGTACCAACGTCTCATGTCCATATCCATGTGGATGCTTCTTAGTATTATTATAACCGAAGAAGTAAGTGCTACCTTAAGATATTGAACATTATGCCCGGCAGACCAAATTACAAAGATAATGATATGCATTACGCGCTCAGCAGACCACGCAACATAGCCCTTTAACATAATTACTGGCAGGCACATGCCTAAGAATCTGCTAAACCAACCTGCAAGAAGACTATAAATCTTTGGGAAGTGCAACAAGCTCATCACTGATACAGCTGGAGATGCCAAAATTGACACAAGTATGGCACCTACAACAAAGACATCATTCAATGTGATGCAACTTTAACCTTAATAAGCATTGCATTCTAATCAGAAAAACAATAATAACTTCAACACTCTTGAAACAATGCATCATATTCAGTTAGATCATAATCTCTCAATCACATTACTGTTCCTAGCATGCCATACTCAAATAGAAGACTAGAAACGGCAACATGCACGGAATTCATTGATATCAACAAGTGAAATTATATTACATGCAAAATAAACTTAGAGAGAACTCATAGAGCATGGAGTTACATTTTCTCAATTCCACTAAATAAAAACATACTGAACCAACCCCCACTCCCAAAGAAGATAAATAAACATACACACAACAGAAAAATAATAACATACTAAACAAAAAGAAAGAAAAGGCGTGATCAAACTTATTCAAGAAAAGTCTCCCGTGTGAAACTTATTTAAACTATGATACGAGAATGTGTAAATATTGGACAAAGGACATGCACATACTTTTGAGAAGGTAAACAAATCCTAGAATCATGTATTGAAGATCAAATGCAAACAAAAAGCTAAAACTTACCAATGAATGTGCGAGGAACAACTCCAGGGAAATCAAAATGATCATACTGACATTCGAGACAAACATCACAACAAAAGCAATTAGGTCCAAATTCAGCTACAAGGGCTTGTGTTTATGGGGTAATTACACTTTACTTTTTGTGGGTTGGACTAAAAACGCAGCCCCTATCTAGTTTAAAATCAACACACAATTCCGTCATAATTTGTACTAAAGTGCAAAATTGCCATAAAATGTTAAATTCAACTAGGGCACTGTTTGGTGAACTAATTTTCAGCGGAAATCAATCAATTTTTGCTTCTTGAATGTTTAGCAAAATATCAATTTTGTCACTTTTCTGCTCAGGTATAATAATTTGCTCAACTCAAAAATTACCAAAAATTTTACCAAACACTTAAAAGTTGTCAAAAGTTGCTAAAAGCTGCTATTTATTTTACCAAACACACCAAAAATTTCAACTACTTTTAGCAAAAAATTATAAAAAAATTACTAAAAATTAGACTTCCAAATGGGCCCTTAT
Source organism: Pouteria glomerata (assembly GCA_035590655.1). Classification (NCBI taxonomy): domain Eukaryota; kingdom Viridiplantae; phylum Streptophyta; class Magnoliopsida; order Ericales; family Sapotaceae; genus Pouteria; species Pouteria glomerata. The sequence continues at coordinate 850,143 of JAVXUM010000011.1, read as the reverse complement.
TACTCAAACAACTAACAATGATTTAATTCTTGTTATTTTAAATTTATTTTATTCTATAAAAATATATATTTAATGCAAATGCGAATAATTTACTTTAAAGTAATTAAAAGTTACTGTTAGGTATGTTTGACAACACAATTTTCAACAAAAAAACTACTAAATTTTGCTTCTTAGGTGTTTGGCAAAACATTAATTTTTGCCACTTTTCTATCCAGCTATAGCAACTTACCAATTCAAAAGTTACCAAAATTTTTATTATAAACACAAAAAGTTACCAAAAATTTTACCAAACGCTCGAACATTGTCAAAAGTTGCTATTTTTTTTACCAAACACACCAAAAATTTCAACTACTAACTTTTGGCAAAAAATATCAAAGGTTGCTAAAAATTAGACTTCCTAACTGCCCCTAGATTTGTGTTACGCGTGCCATGTTTGGTCATCCAAAACCATTGTTAAGAAAACTAATAGCAAATTATTTTTTTAAAATTAAATAATGTTTCATTTTAAAATAAAAATTGATGAAGATATAACTGTAGTTATTTATTTTTGTGAAAAACATTTTTTCTCAACCAGTTTTGACTCACGAGGCTCAAATCCAGTTAAATTTAATAAATTCAATGTTCTTTTGTCCAAATCATGAGAGAATATTTGTTTACTTTTAAACTAGAATGGGTCATGTTTTTTGGTCAAAACCCATAAAGTGAAATTACCCCCATATTTAAATGCAAAATAGCACAAAACAGGATTAGACGAAACAGAGAAGTAAACTTACATTCTCTAAGTGATGCCGATGATATAAGACATCATGCATTGCCTAAAACAATAAAGAGTGAGTATAATTTTAACAAATAGGATTCCAATAATTCAACTAGTTATACCACCGTTGGGTTGCTCAGAACGCAACGGAAAACAAAAGAGAAGAGAAGATCAGAATAAAACCAAACGGAGGGGAGGTTTCGGTTCTCCATTGCCTTGAATTAAAAATAAATTTGAAAAAAAAAAAAAAAAAAAGCCAATATTCAAATCCAACAGAGAAAAGCGTTCGGTTCCATAAATTAAAGAAAAAGAAAGAATTAGAGTTATTTATCAGAAAAATAAAAATACCTGAACATTGAAGCTTTCTTCAACCTTAGTGTAGGGCACCGTGAAGACATAAAACGAAGCAATCGATCCAAGAAGAAAATCGTAACCTTAAAAAAAACCATTTGCAAAACCCACTACAGCAATTTAATATCGTTATGTACACACATAGCGAACAAAAACACAAAATTTGTATTAATTTACCGGTAGGATCCAGAAATTTTGATAAGAAACATAAAATTTTAAATTAATTTACCGTTCAGCTCCAGAAATTTCGAAGACCGGCGACCCATTGAGCCGCAGAGAGGGTCGGTAGACTTGCAACTATTGAAGAAAGCAGCCCTTGATATTTCAATTTTTTTCTCCCCTCTCAAATTGATAAATAGGATCCTAAAGCCCAATTACAATGGGCCCACAAAACCGAAACAGCAGCTGTGCTCGTTACTGGGTTGGACCACTGGCCCGGAGCCCAATTAAACAGTAAATAATCCCAACCCTACGTTGTTCAAACGAGGATTATATAAAACTTATTCGATAACGCTATCATTTTCTATTTATGTTTAATTATTTATATTTATATTTTTAATTTTTTTATCATTTTTCTTTTAAAATAAAAATTAAAACTACATTTAAAAATGCAATTTTATTTATAGTAATTATTTTTTATTTTAATGGAATATTTAATTTTATTATTTTTAAAAATTAATTGAATTTAATAAAATATATTTAATATAAATTAAAATATAATTAAAACCATTTAATTAAATAAAAATAAAAT
>JAVXUM010000011.1:745043-757491 GCA_035590655.1 Pouteria glomerata | reverse complement strand
GTTTTTGGTAAGCCACTGAAGTCTGTAAATAAAAAGTACCAATAATTTAGATACCTCAAAGTTCTGACACAAAGCTTTTGATGAATTCGGTTCAGATGTTTGATCATTAATGGGGTTCAACATAACAGTAGCATCTTGAAAAATGTTTTGGGTTAGCTGGCACTCATGTTGTTGAAATGCCTCTAAATCTACGGAGTTGGCTGGGGAACGAGTAGTCCACCACTTGTCTAGTCAACAGCGCCTTAGGATGGGAACTATGTTGGGTGATATATGGCTTGCTGAGCCTTGAATGAAGATTGACCAGCTAATCTTGGTAAGCGTGTGAAGAAGTGTAGTGAGTTTTGAGGGTTAAAATATTCTTAAGAGAATCCACCAGCAAAGAGGGATTTTAGAAATTATGTGGGCACATTGTGCTTTTTCAGTTGGGCCTATTTGGTACTGCACGATAAATAGCAACGTTTTATTTGGACACACTGACATGTCTTTTTATTGTCATAAGCCTATTTATAGCTTCTTACATTTTCTTGTGGTTAGTACCATAGAGTTTGACTCATACCAATGCAAAGGCTACAAGCCTACAATTTTTCTTTCATGGTACCATGAAAGCTGTGAGGACACTGGAAGTGTGATTGTAAAGTCATGTCTTATAAATACATGCATCAACATGGTTGACAAGTATAGTCCCATTACACTCCATTGATAAACAAGAAACCCCCCCCCCAAAAAAAAAAAAAAAAGAACCCACCCATCTACACGTGTAGTGGAAGCTGAGGCAAGAATCAAGATACTATTTTTTAAATTTTGTTTGTAATACCCAGACTATGAGATGTTCAACTTCTGAACATCCTGGTGTATTTATTGTTTCAGATGTCAGCAAGTCTAATAGCTTGTTAAGCTTGTTTATTTTGAACTGAGTAGGATTTGGATTCTGATTCTAAATTATATTTACAAGGCAGCAGCTTCATGAAGCATTTTAATGAAGAGGGAAGTCTTAAACTGTGTAACAGGGAGGGCTTTGGGTTTAAATGACTTTTTTTTTTTTTTTTATAATTATATTAAGGAGATCATTGTTTCTTTTGTAAAAAAGGACGGACCAAGTCACTTAGAAAGTTGGGGGGATGGTGGGATTGAGTCATTCTATGTTTTTTTCTTTCATGGCACAACTAATTCCAAAAATATGAATTCTTTATGCTTGTGTTTGCAGTGACTATCTGTTCAAGCTTTTGCTTATTGGAGATTCGGGTGTTGGAAAATCTTGTCTTCTTTTGAGATTTGCTGTAAGTTCTTAGGATCTAGTTGTAGTTGCAAATGGAAGTTTGTTTCATAGTTTTTTATTATAATGAAATGGATTTATTTATTTTTTTAAATGCATGTTGTACTAGTTAATTTGGTCTGGCTAAATGTATTGGGAACTATCTTCCTACTAAGCATATCAAGCGCAGAGATTTTATTCTTTAATGGTTAAATGAATTTCATAAATTCTTCATGCTTGGACTGAAACATATATTGTTACAAAAAACATTAAATACTTCTGCCCTCCTGGATAGTTAAGTGGTGAATCATTGCCGTTGAATTTGTATAGGGGTGGCCCGTGTTGTAACTTCATGCATTTTTGCTCAAGGCATGTGGTAGAGTTGGACATGAATGTGAATGACATGCCTATTTATAGAATAAATCTGGTTGTGGGCAATGGTAGGTATATGGGCAGGTGGGTGGCTCACGGATTGCCCACCACTCAAATAAATAAATAAAAACCCAAAAAGAAGATTTCTGTTAGTCAACAGCGTAATTGCAAGACTGAATTTCTAGTGTTCCATTTTATTCTACAATTTTAACTCTGTCCAATTAGAATTGTATATTGTACCACCATTTATTGGTGTTGTTTTTTTCACTCCTAAAGTATTGTCTGACAGAACCTCAAATCAGCCAAGGTCCCTCCAATTTCAGATTGAAACTATTTCATCAACTGACATTACATATGATATTCTATTTTATACGATGGATATAATAAAAAGGGGGGAAAAAAACTAAAATTATGTTGACTACTCCCACTTTATCTGTATCAACTTCACTGTACTTGTGTAAGTTGTGCTGATGATTGCTGGAAAAGTAGTGGAGTCAAGCGAAAGCCTAGTTAAGGGTTCTGAATCCTCGACCGCTCTCAATTGTGGTATAGCATTGTTTTTGTCATACGATAAGATTAGCATATCATTGATTTAAATCTAAACATTTTTGATAAATGTTGTGATAAGAAACATAGTATATAATGAATGACTAGAAAGATGAAAGTCTTCTCAGGAAAAGAGTTAAGAAAGTGGTTATATTGCATCTACAATACTTTTTTTTTTTCCCTTTTAAATAATAAAGCATTGTTGAAGATGAGCCTAAAAGAATGCAACCCATTACAACAGCTGTCATAGAAGCTCAAGTCAACAATATATTAATTTATCAACTCATACAAGATAGAAGTGTGTTTTTATATATTAAATTTTGAATATGTAAAAAAGAAATCAATATTTTAGTAAATTATGTTTTATAACTTTTGTTTGATGTCTTATATAAAGATGCTTTCAACACCTAGAAATACCTTTATACATTCCGTTAGTGTGATTAACGTAAGCTAATTAAATTGTACCACACAATTTACCATGTTATTTTCTCATTCCAGGTACTGAACCATTTACATTCCATTTACGGAAAGCATTATCCTTTGTTTTTGTGCAAGCCTTTTTTCCCTTGATACTGTTTTTACCCAAGGGTGGCGCCACATGGATGTTGGTGGGGTCAATTGACCCATCAGCCAATAAAAAACTTCTAATTTTTATTTTCTTATATTTAAAATATTTTGGTAACTTTGACCTATTAAATTTTTGTAATTATTATTTAAATTTTTATATGACCTTATCATCTAAAATTTCTGGAGCCGCTACTGTTTTTACCTCTTGGTTTTGGTCACATCTACTTGAATTTATGTTGGTTGTGTAACGTGACCTAGTATAGTTTCATTCCATCCACAACAGTCATGTCTTTCGAAATTCTGTTTGACCTAAAGACGACCAAGTGTGATTATCTACGCTTTTGATGCTTATTTTCCTGCCTGCATTGCTCGTCTCATTGTGAATGTTTATTTAGGGTCTTGAATTACTTAAGTTAATGTGAATTTTTGTTGTTTCTATTTGATAAATATCTTTTGGATTCTGATAATTTACGTTTTTTTTTTTTTTTGTATCTAGGATGATTCCTATTCGGAGAGTTACATAAGCACCATTGGAGTTGATTTTGTAAGTAAATATTACTGAATTGCCAAGTAGTTAGCTTGATTTTGCCTTGGATAATTGGGTTAAATCATTTTCATAATCTCATGCATTTTCCTTGTAGAAAATACGCACCGTGGAGCAGGATGGGAAGACTATCAAACTTCAAATTGTAGGCTTTTGTTTGCTATCCGAATGTTCTTTTAATAGTATCAATTTGTTGGCTTAGATTCTGCATGGGATTCACTTGTTTATATGTTCCATATCGTAAGGGAAGTGAACAGGCCCCCTTTTTCTTTGATACCCAAAACTCTTCAGACCATTGCCATATTCTTCATTTAATACTGTCAATGGCTTTCTGATCATACCTTTACTTCATTCTTTCAAATTTTGGCATTCAATATGATATTTTTCTCTGGTGGGCTTTGGTTTCTTATTGCCTAAAGAAGTGCTCAGTTTGCTTCTCAATTTCATGTACAGTGGGACACTGCAGGACAAGAACGTTTTAGGACAATCACTAGCAGCTACTACCGTGGAGCACACGGCATTATAGTGAGTTCTCTGCTTCATGAACTTTTTTGTTAGCTAATTGGTATCTGGACGATGATTTTGGCTTACACTATTTTTTGGATGGGCTTCTTCTGTAGGTGGTTTATGATGTTACTGACCAAGAGAGCTTCAACAATGTCAAACAGTGGCTGAATGAGATTGATCGCTACGCAAGTGATAATGTCAACAAGCTACTTGTTGGGAACAAATGTGATCTCACTGCAAAAAAAGTTGTTTCTTATGAAGCAGGCAAGGTAAACACTAGCTCTGTACTTACTGAAGGATTTTGTTATTATTTTGGAGGATACATCTCAAACTTTCCTCATGAGGGGAGAATTATGTATTTACTTCATTTCTCTTAGGCGTTTGCTGATGAAATGGGCATTCCATTCATGGAGACTAGTGCGAAAGATGCTACTAATGTAGAGCAAGCTTTCATGGCTATGGCTGCTGCAATAAAGGATAGGTAGGTGCCACTAAAGGAAATTTATTTATTTCAATTGCCTTTTTTTTTCACACCCATAGTCTTGACAAACTACCAGTGTGTGTAATGAACTATGTTTTGAGATCATTATTGTGGGACTGGTAGATTTGCAGACTAGCTCTGCCTCCTATGAAATGGTCAATAAAAAGCCTCTTTGGGAGACTAAAAAGTGTTGTATAATAGATTAAATTTCAAGTTCCATTTTCCCACCGTTTATTTTGCTCATGTCATGCCTTCTAGCTGAGGTTTTATCCTTAAGGTCTCTATTCTTTTTTTAAGTTGATGTTTTAACTGAATTGATGGCATGGTTAGGTTTATTTGGTGAGAGTGAAACTGTCCCACTCATGTTTAGGTTGGAAAGTTTGACTGGATTGGAGTCTGAGGTGGCCAACCCATAACCAAACCACAACCTTATCATATATACAAAACTTAAATGGATGAATCTGGTGTTAGGTTGGGTGAGTTAATTAGGTCCATGAGCTTGATCTGAACCAAGTACTTCAATATTTTGCATTGTGCTCCTCCACTATTAGTTTAGGGTAATTGCTTTTGCACTCCTAAATGTAAAAATCACTGATACTCTCAAAACTTGAAAAATCATCCTTTATGTCCCTTCTTGTTGATACTAAAGTGAAAATATTAGAAAATCTATTGAAAAAATGGATTTGACTTTTAGTAACTTCAAAAATCTACATCTTCACCTTTATACTTTGCATTGCTTGCACTAACACCCTTGACTCAATTTGATTTTGGATTGGCAATTTTGTCTTTTCACTTGAAAACTTAACACCATATTTACGTTACATGGATATAAATATATGTTTTTAAAGTCCGAGGGGGTATTAATGATTTTCACAATTACTACAGGGGTATAAAAACAATAATCTTATTGATTTTAAGTTCACAGTCTTGTACCACAAATATATCAGCAACTCTTAAATGTGATGACTTTCTAATGATTCATTTGACGTTAATTTTTTTTTTCCAATTATTTGTCTCCTAATCAGGATGGCTAGCCAACCAGCTGCAAACAATGCCAAGCCTCCAACAGTGAATATCCGCGGGCAGCCTGTTGCACAGAGCAGTGGCTGCTGTTCTTCTTAAGCATGAAGTAAGTTACTGTTCCGCCTTAGGCTGCTGCCCGGTCCCTATATATGGCATGTAAAAGCATTGCGTGAGAGTCTCAAATCAAAAACTACTAAAGTTCTCTAGATTTGCCTTTTCCTAGTGATTTGAAAACCCGTGTTATGATGGATCCTATTCTTTTAAAAATATTTGAATATGAAAAAGGGCATGTACAAATGAAGGTTGTTTATTAATGTTAGAATTGTTTGTTCTTCATAGATATTCTCTGTCATTAAATTTTCGTATTCAACAGTTTTAGATTGCTTTCTTTCCTCTCTTCATTTCACATTCAGAGCTTTTCTAGGGCGTTATTATTGTTATTTTTTTTTTTTTTTTGTGGGCTAGTGGGAATCAATGGCGAAAGATGTCCAATGTATGCATGAGTATGCTTTTGTTACCGCAAAAGGTAGTGTTTTCATGTGCATGAGGCCTTGAAAGCAAATGCTATAGGCATAAACGCGAGAGAGAATTTAGGGCTTTGGTAAATCCAAATACCACATGCTTCAGTTCCAATATTCCCATGCACCATGCTTGGATGCGTTTTGATCAGGCCTGTAAGGGACCGGGTCTTCGAATCTAATTAGTTGGATATATATGTAAATAATAATTAAATCGATTTAGTCGGTTTCGATTATCTGTGATTTAACAAATTCAAATATAAGAATCTGTCGGTATTTGATATGTTAGGACTAGATTGTAATGAATTTTTTATTTTTAATTGGTGGTCTGTTAAAAAAAATAACTAATTTTATACGTAAAAAAATGAAAGATGATAAGACTTGAAATTTATTATTTCTTAATTTTCTTTTTATTTATTTATTCTTAGAACATAACTGTACACATTATATATCATATACTGAGGCCTGGATAATACCCTTTTTATTTTATTTTTGTTTATTAGTGTTAAAATTGTTTGATCAGCGATTCAGCCTTAAATCAATAATTATCCGAACAGACATCATTACAAATGCTAGCAATAACGTGGGACCTCCGAGGGAAAGATAGGAAGATGACCGTCGGGGTAAAGACCATGTTCCTGCTTAATATATTATATCTATATATATATATATGAAAATTCAATTATAAATAAGTTCGTTCTAAATTTAATTTAATATAAATTATTCCCTTAACCAGCTAATGAAATTAGAAATTAAATATATAAAATAAATATCTTGAATTTGTAATGATTAGAGGGAAATCATCTAGTAATAGTAAAAAAATTAAATTCTACAATTTGTATTAATTTTCATTCTAAAAAATTAAATGAAAATATATTAATACATTAAACCAAAATAGTTTTAAAACCAAATTACCTGATTCATTGAACATATAAATGAGACAAACTGGACTGTGGGATTATCTCATATTTGTTGGAATAGAGCCAAATTTTGGATTTAATCAGGTCTTAAAAAAGTTGAACTTGAACTCAATTTATTTTAAACACATTTTGTATCGACTATTTAAAAAATTAAAAATTGTCTAATATTATTAAATCATTATTTAATAAAAAAATAATCTTTTTTATAAAAAATAATTAATATATTTATGATGAATCAAAATTCAACTTTCAAATTACTTGATAAATTATAGTGTCTACACAACTTTAGAAAAACCTACGACTTGCACTTTTCCTATCAAATCGTTATTTTAATCAAATAATAATCTCTATTGTAAAAATAATTCCTATTCAAGACAATTTTAATTTTCAAAGTAATTTAATTTGACAAGTTCTATACGACTGGAAATAAAACGACTCCCAAAAATTTAAGCAAGAGCTAAATACTAAAAAAATATCTAAAAAATAAATCTATAAAATCTATAATATACTAATTGTTTACATTATATATATATAAACAAAAATTATTCATAAACAGGCCCTCAAATCTAATGAAATAAACTTCATAAAACCTTGAACTTATCTCATTCAATGAACACTCAATACAATTACTAAAAAACCAAACTGAACCCTTAACAAACTACCCGCAAAGGAACTCACAAATGACTATACGCATCGACACTCTTAACCCTATTTGACTTGATAAAGAACAATTACAAGCCTAATTACATCGAATATTCTTTCAAGTTCCGTTTTGTTTTTTTTAATGCAAACCATTCTCTTGAAAACTATTTCACTCATGCTTCATAAAAGACATTCTAAATTAAAACAATTAAAAATGAAGGGAAAACATTCACAATGAATAATAATCGAAGGGCATTAAGAGTTTTCTCGGCTTCATTTTTTCTCCTCGTGCAATTGAATCAACTGTTAATTGTCTTCCAGCTACTCAAAACAAAACCGATCAACAGCGTTTCTAAAGTCGTAAATTAAATTTTCATGCGCCCCAAAATTTCAGAAACAGAAGAAGACCATAGAATAGCAAGTACGGGAGAGGAGGTTAAATGAGAACACATGAACGAACAGCTGAAATTTACAACCCTTTTTTTGGTACACAAAGCTCCATTATTGTAATCCATTTCCACTAAAGAGAGAGAAGACTAGACAACGAACCAGACGAACACCTTGGAGATTGACAGTGAGATATCAGAGAGACTCACTTGGCCCCTAAGGTTGGGAACTGCCCAGGATCTTCAATTTTAGGGGCTGCCACATTGCTCATTGTGCTGCCGCCACTGTAACCTCCTCTAGAACCACGTCCACGCCCCCGACCACGTCCCCCTGGTGTGTAGAACCTCTCCCCTTCAGCAGGCTTTAAGAACTGATTAATGCTGACAGACTGTAACAGAGCATATGCATATATGGTCAATTAATACACAATTTATTAAAAACAATTCAATTCACTTGCTTATGGGCTTCCATAGAGCAAAAATTTTATTCGTGACACAAGTTCATTCAGGAGAAAATAAGAGGCCCTGACTTATGATCTTCATTAATATGACTTCCAGCTTGATCCAAATATCTGAAAATTTCCATGGAACTCATCACGAACGGTAAAGTTTAGGTGGAAACGCAACATTCAACGGTCATTTAGCATAGCTCCCAACCCGAGGTGAGTGCAGATCTTCTTGCTTGCTTAGGTTTCTCTACACACTCAAAACTGAGAGTCCACATTCATCACATGGACCAACACTGATTAACAAGTACTGCACAATAAGGAACCTTATCTCTCATGTTCTCATGTTCATCAAATAGGTTGAAACTTTTACCAATAAAATTAAGCAGCTAGAGGAAGGGGCTAACTAAGAATGCACAATATCTCTTGATGCAAGTCCACTCTCTCATGGCCCATGATCAAGATAACAAAACCATAAAATTTGTTTGGGCTTGGGGGGTGGAGACAACCGAAATAAGCCCAGCATTACAGGGTCAGGGAGGATCAGATATCCAAACACTAGGCTTCTTATGATGTATAGATGCATGCTTCTCAAACCGAACACAATACAAGAGATTAAACGTCACTTCTTTTTAATAAAATTTGGCCAATGATATGCAAATTAAAGACACTACAGGCACTTAAAATAGAAGATAGAATCCAATGAATTGCTAAAAAGATTAACCATTGAAGTTTACGGGTAAGTTGGACATTTGGAAATGAATCAGCAGGTAAAGCAATACATGTCAAAAGACAGTCGAGAGTTGTTACCATGTAATCAAACTACCTAAAATAACCCCGTTATTTGGATGCATGACTTGTACGGTAATAAATTATAGTCTACTCTCCTGTTCTTAATGAAAATGATAACAGAAAACATGCTGGAATAACAGTGCAGCTAAAACTTTCCACTACCTCAGTCTGCATCTGCAACAATTATTTCAATACAAGTAGCACAAACACCTAATGGAAAAATGCAGCAAGCAGTAGGCACACTTGGACTACATTTAGGCAAACTTGAAAAATTAAAAGGTCAACAATTTGCCAAGCGTCTAGCAAAGACAATGCACGAACCAACTCCTGGAAATAAAAGGCATGCAATCAAGTTCTACGAGAGAAGTTCAAGGAACTGAATTTTCCTGAGTTGTTTGCTTATAATACCAAGTAATGATCAGTTGGGAGTCCCAACCCCAAGGCAAGGGCTCAAAAGACAGCCCCCCTTTTGCCTTATAGACATTAACATACTTTTTTTCTATTACTATTTTAATGTGGAGCAGATACACTTACAATATGTTTTGTAAAATGAAAAAGGTGGGAGGCAGGAACGGGAAGGAAGAGTAGAAGTGTTTTTGGTAGAGTGGAAAACTAGAAGGAAGTAAAATTATTTTTTACTGTATACGTATATGTTATAATTTATTTTTTGGATTAAAATTATTTTTTTAAAAAAAGTGGGCCCCACACCAACTTTGGGATGACAAAAATGTGTGGGTCCCACACCAACTCTTCTACCCCTGTTCCTTCCCACTGCTATCACCAAATAGTGGAAATGGGATATTATCCCCCCTCCCCCTTCCCTCCTTCCTATTTTCCATCTAACCAAACGGCCTGTTAAAGAGTCTGCCCAGTTCATGGAGATCCAAATCATGAGCATGTGAAAACTGCCTTTACCAGGCTGCACAAAAACGGGGACAAACAGGTAGAGTAGAGGGATCCAGAAGGCTCAACAAATGAGACGCCAAAACAGTGACACATCATCACAAACACAATGCTGTAGAAAATATACTATTTTGGAATGAGGTCAAACAATGTCTCCCAGAAGATCAGGTAACTCACAGGACACGTAGAAGAAAATGTGGAAGCAGTACCTTTTTGGCTCTCTCTTCCTTTTCAGCAATCTCTTTTCGCTTGTCCTTGTCAGAACCCTACATACAACAATACCAAAGGACAAGAGAATTAATATATTTGTGAGGTTAAAAAATAAATGAAAAATCAAGGAGTGACAGCGGATTTCACCAATTTAATGAAGACATCATCATTGCCTTTCTTGTTTGAGAGTTGTTGCATAGATGCAAACTCTTTGTCAACATTCACCTTCCTTTCTTCAGTTTTAAGTACTTGCAGTGCCTTCCTCTTCTCTTCCAGCACCTTCTGATACTCTTCAAGTGTCATCTCCTACAAATTTTTTAGGGAAAAATAAACATATTTAGAAATCCATCAAAATTGCACCATCATGCTAGTGCTACAGATGAACTGCCTTTAGAGACATACAAACTTCCTCTTCATAAGACCTGCCACTATTGTAATGAAGCATTTATTGTTGATCAATACCTTGAACATTGAAGTGATATAAATTCAATGTTAAAGCAGTATAAGACCATAATATAAGTTTATTATGAAAAAGTAGATTAATAAATAAAAACTATATGAAATAAGAAATAGTGGTTCTCATGGAGGGTACTCAGCAACTAAATTGGCTGCATCCGTATAAAGAAATGAATGCATGAAGCAGTTGAAAGTAATGAAATTTGTTGGCTTAAACTTAGCAGGATCAGTGATTTCATTTTTCTGTTGCCACAAAGTTGGTGCTCAGGAGACATCAGAACATGATCATAAGAAAGTGAATTTTTGTATTAAAGATGTACAATACATGATAATAGAGTTCACCTTATTCTCAGGTTCTTTCTCTTCATCTTCATTTGCAGGTTTCTCCTTGTTGACATCTGCAGCTTCCTCCTCTCCTGAGGGCTTCTCAGCAACCTGATTCTTCTCACCTTCATTGACAACCTCCTCGGTCTCCCTGAAAAATTGTGAAGAACAAAGTTTAATTTAGAAGGGCAAGTAGAACATGTTCAAACATAACACATAGCCCCAAAAATCATATGGATAGCTTAAGCAGACAATGAAATACAAACTGAGCAAGTTCGTCAGTTGGTGCTCCCCAGTTTCCTCGACCAGATCCTTCGCGTTTGAAATCATTTCTGCACTTATAATGAAGGCCATAAGAATGTGTGTATATATATACACTATACAGAGCCTAAAATGCGGGATAAATAAACATGTACAATGGAGGCAACCAAAACATAAAATATAACCATAGGACTGACAAAAGGGACATATTTACCCTCGTCCAGTTCCGCTGTGGCGGTCATAAGTCCTACGAGGTCGTTCCCCATCTCCTGCTTCTCCATTAGTAAAACCACCACGACGACCACCGCGGAAAGAACCACGTGGTCCACCAAAGCCACCACGCCTTTCAGAGAACTTCCCAGTATCTGTCTCTTCAGTGCCACCTTGACCACGAGAAAATCCACTGTTGCTGAATAAATTCTCATTGTTGGCTTGCTCTCTATAAAATCCAGCTCCACCACGACCACGTCCATATCCACGTCCACTACCTCGGCCTCCTCCACGCCCTCCTTCATTCTTTGCCTCCCTCACTATTCACAAGAACATTTAAGCAAATAATTAAAAATATATATATAAGAGTCGAGGCTGTGAATGCCAAATAAAGATACCAACAGATATCTACTTCAATTCAACTCGTAACAAAATATCAAGGAATTCATTTCACCAATGAAACAACCGTCACTCTCACTATCCATTTTATAAACCATTTTATAACATATCTTAAGAAGTTCCTGTCATTTCATTTTCCCCCTGTAGTGTCTCATAAAATTTGGGGGTAACAAACACACATCGAATTACACACTCAAAAAATCTCAGTTCGATATTTATTACATTAAGTGCTTGGTTCTACCCAAAACTTCTCTTACTAATTTCCCTGACAAAAGGACTTGCATCGAATTGAAAATGCTAAACCTTATTTGTATAAGCAATTATGATACCTACGAGAAACTTATCAGAATCACCCATAACACTTACGGAGGACAAAAAAGACTGAAATATCAGCACAGACAGTGTCCATAGATGAGCGACCACAGAGCCCATTAGAATAAAATGAAAGCAAAGCATCCAAAGCACAAATCTCTCCTAATGACATCAATTAAAACCTGTTCTGCTTCTACAAAAACTACGCACGATCGTAAAGACCACTGGAAACGAATAAAAAGCTCACCGGCCTGGGACGGAGGGAGAGGCTTGGCGGGTAATTTGGCGGCAGGCTTGGTTTGCTGAGGGGGCGCTTGAGTCGGAGCAAGCGCCTTCTTCGGCTGCGCGATCTTCAGCTGCTGAGAAGCAATCAGCTG
>JAVXUM010000011.1:675805-689710 GCA_035590655.1 Pouteria glomerata | reverse complement strand
AAATTACAGTTATTCTATTAATCAAACTCAAGTTATGCAATTTTTTCTAGAGTTGTAATAGGTGTGAATGTGTAAAAAGTAGTAGAGAATTTTAGAGTTTTTGAGAGTTTTTCAGCGTCTTATAGTGCACCAAACATCCCCTTGATTTGATATTTTTTGTTTTTCTTATTTTAAGATTTTCTTTGTTTTGAATTGAAAACACTCAAAATGATTTTTTATCATTTTTACGTTCTTTGTGTAAACTATTTTTTATTTTCTGAAACAGATTTTGAAAACAAAAGTAACCAAATGCATCTTGAGTATTTTTCTTGCTTTCAAAATACCAAAAATGAAAAGAGGTTCAAAACAAGTATATCAATTGACGTCTAAGCTTTTTAATTCCCTAATAAATTGTTGGTTCGAATTTAATCATTTGCCTGGGTATTAATCCCTGGATTTTATTTCCACAACCGATCAATACTCCTTGCATAAGATTAATCTTGAAGTTAAAATATAATTTTAAGAGTTGAAATTATATATTTAATCTTTTGATTCTTGTGTATATGAGAAGATCCTAAAATTGAAATTCAATTTTAAAAGTTAAAGTTACATTTTTAATTTTTGAATTCTTACGAAGATCTTCTCACCCCTTTACACAATAGACATAAGCATGTTTAAGTGAACCAGCAACATATATATATATATATATATATATACAAGTACAGTGCAAGTTAAGTGCTATATGATGCAAGATAACTATAAGTAAATAACAAGTGTCACAAATATAGTGTAAGTTAGATCTCATGTGTTACACCAGCATTTACAAACATTACTTTATATATATAGACAGCATTTGGTTTGTCAAAAAATACAAAAAAATTTTAAAAAATTCTGAAAATCTCTAAAACTATTTATTTTTTATCTCACTGTATGAATTACGAACTTATAACTTTTCTCACTTTATCTTATTTTATCTCACTTTTTATCACTCCAAACACACCCATAATATAATGCGTCTTTGAGTATGACAAGAAATATCGGATAAGAAATTTCATTGGCAAATTATGAATGTTTTGCGTTGGTGTTTATTTCTGTTATGACGTTTTCTATGTCTTTTCTTGGCATATATCGTGATGATCACGGTTTTGTGGTGCCAAATATCTTGAATGGCTTGTGACATGAGAAAGTATTTTCTCCCCCAGCACTGATGATTGGATTGAAAGGAAAAAAGGAAAAAAGAAAGAACAATTCCACTAAAGTAGATGTGGATAGGTCGGTACGAAGGTCCAAACACTCCATCATCACTAATCATATGAATCCCAACTTCATTGGATCCTATATTAATTGGTTTAACTAGGAGCTTGCACCTGGCCATACGAAGAGATGAATGAATATTCAAATTTTGGCAATCTCTTACCATTAAATTTGCTTATTAATTCTTTTTCTTTTTTCTTCTTTTATGAAATGATTTAATTTTCTTATTCCTTGCACAATTTAATAAACGAAGTTCTCAGCCCATTTTAATTCGCGGACTAGAGAAATCACCCTCCAACTATTTTCACATATTTATTAAATAGGATAAAACACGAAATAAAATTTTCATACGTTTGATTACTTATTTATGGACTAGATTAATAAGGAAAAATTTACAGTTATACCCTCACACTTTGATTACTTATCCAAATGATAATTTTAAGATTTAATCACAATTTTTCATTCCAATAATTTTAAAGATATTTTAAAATTTTGTAATTAAAATTATAAATTAATATAATTATAATTACCGAAATTATTAAAAGTATGTAATCTCTTAATTAGCTTCAAATGAAATTAAAATTAATAATTTGCAAAGCATGTATTACAAATAAAATTATTTTAAAAAATAATTAAAATTTATAAAATAAAATTATTTAAAATTAAATAATCCTTGGATTATCTACAAAGAAAACTAAAATTAATATAGTTATTTTAATAAGTTTATTATAAATTCATTTATTACAAAAATATATAAGTTTATAAAACCAAAAATTATTAAAAGTAGAATTATAGGTTAGAAAAGAGGGAGCAATGAGGATGGTTTTTGATATTTCAACTAAGTATATAGCCCTTGGATTAACTGACCCATCCCTCCCTCCAAATAATTTAATCCCTTGTGCAAGGGATTATTAATGTCACTTGCGCAATTAGTCTAAACTTATTTTTTCAATCAAGTGCAACACAAGATAAAATACTCAGTCTAATTCAACTTTGTTCCTAAAAATAAAGGGGGCCGGCCTTTAGAGTACTTTTAATTTATTTTTTTTTTCTTCGTGACTTCATTTTACATTGTTGAAGACGCCGGATTGGAGAAATAGAAAATAAAAAGAAGTGATGAATTTTCAAAACAAACCAATCAAAAGTTATTCATATTAAAATAAAAAATAAAAACAATATCCAATTTGGGGAATGACACTATTAATCTGGCTTGGAGCTGCTCTTCTTCTTTAATATAAATGCTTTTGGGATATCATTTTTGTGAAAATTTATTCTAAATAAGGCTTGATTTGGTGACAGATAAGTTAATTTTTGATTTTTTGTAATTTTTTTTGTTTTATATGAATTTTTCACCAAAATTTGATTTTATTTTTTATAAATAGTAACTTAATTTTAGGTGTTAATCACACTCATAAAAAATAAAAATTCACGTCTATTTAAATAAAAACTATTTAATTGAGTTAAAAAAATGATAATAAAAAGTTAATTTTTTATTTTTTCTAACTTTTATTCAAGTGGATGTAAATTTTTTTAATTTTTTATAAATATGATAAACATACTTAAAAATTATAATTTTTTTAAAAATTAAATTTTAATTAAAAAATTATATAAAATGGAAAAGAAATTAAACAAAAGTAAAATATGTTTTTTAAGCCACAGGAAGCCTAAATTTCGGTAGTTACAATGATCAGTTGTTACAAAACCATTGGTCCCAAAAAGTAGAAAATGCTGTAAATAAATAAATAAAAAAAAAGTCAAAAAAGCTGTAAGCATCATAAAAATTGCGGCTCCAAGGACGAAATAAATATTGGACCCACCAATCATTTTCGCTCCCCATGGCAAATTAGACGAAGTAGCGCCACAGAAATGCCTTCGAAGAAGATTTCTAGCACATCCTGTGAGATTATTCCACCCTCTCATCATCATCACTACTACCTCACTAGAGAGAGAGAGAGAGAGAGAGAGAGAGAGAGAGAGATTTCTTGTCAGTCGTACGAGAATGAAGAATCACATTATTCACAATTTGAACCCACTACAAATTTACGTGCAAGGAAAAACTTTTGTGGGGGCCCCTTGCTGCAACATGACATATAAACCAAGCAATCACACTTTCACTCTTGGAAGAGAGTGAGGCTTGGGTGCACCTAACTAGGATGTGGTGGTACTTTATCATATTTTCTCCAATATTAGCTCTTTTTTAAAGAAAAATAAGCTCTTAAAAATAGTAAAAATTTTTTAAAAATTTTAAAAATTATATACTTTTTTATTTTATTATACAAATTACAAATTTAAAACTCGTCTCATTTTATATTATTTTTTTTTACCCTAATTACACGTATTATATGTAGAGTAAAAATTTAACATGAAAAAAAAATAAATAAATAAACAAGGCCGTTTAGGCCTTTAGGCAAAACTAAATTTGAAGGTCGCATTAATTACATGTATATATATATATATATGTTATGTATACCTTAAATTATTTCAAAAATTTCGGGACTATTTTATGCTGCTCTCTCTCTCTCCACTATATATCTCGTCTCTCATATTTTAATTATATTAAAGACATTCAATGAAAAATTTTCTTACTAAACTTGTAACTTTTTTTTCATCTTAATTTTAGCAGTAATATTTTTTCAGTTCAAGTAGATCAAAAATAAAAGGAATTAAAAATATATATTTGAACATGAATTTCAAAATTTTGAAAATATTTTTAACTAGTCATCTAGAAAATCATTCTCAATTTTAGTATTTAGTGTGATGTAAATAATATTTTTCCTGTTAAAAGTCAAATGTTTAATTTATACTTCATTATATTCTATAGATTATTTTATTTATAATTTCTTTTTAAACCTTGAATTTTTATATCAAAGTTTTTTAAAAAGTATTTATTTTAATACTAAACTTATTGAACCACCTGAAATATAAACAACAGGTTGAAGAAAATTTTGTATTTTTCATATTTGACATATTTTCTGCTTTAAATAAAATTTTGATTCGTAATTTTACGACACAAAAAACTAATGTATGAAAAAATTTTTAAGTCCAAAATGTTTTTTCACCCTATGTCCCGCAAACTATTTGATATGACCCTAGAATAAAAAAAATAAATGAGAAAAAATGAAATATAAAATTCTAATGACATGATTTATTTTTACAAATTAAAAACTGTAAAATTCTAATGGCATGATTTTATTTGAATATGGTAGTGATAATGGGAATTATTAAACATGAATGATTGAAAAATATTTAACACATGTAATTCACTTTATCATCAATTTACATGGTAAATAACGTTCAATGATATTGTCTCAAATGATTAGGAGTTCTTAAAATTTAAGAATACCTGAACAATGAGTAATCTTGAGTTGAAATTGACTTTTTTGACGCATTTTCTAATTTACTAATTATTATAAAGTAAAACTAATTAAAGAGAAAGAATATATTTGAAATGGGTTTTTAAAGATATTTAAAAAAATTAAAATAATTTGCTTAGCCTCAAGAAAAATAAACACCAAATGAGTTCTCCTTTAATATTACTAGAATGTTGCCGGCACAAGTAGTGTAGGGTTAAGTGAGGTAAGTGTAGCTATTTAAGTTATAGTGATCTTATCTTCTAAGAGAGAAAACAAGATAAAAAAAATAATTATACGAAGAAAAGAATAAGATAATAACATAATTTATCTTGAAAGGCTAGTTACCTACCCTTGCTAGGTTGCAAAGGGGACTTTACCAAATTAATTTTAAAATTAATTAAAACTAATTTTGAGTCTGGATTATATATATATATATATATATGTGTACTTAATTAATTGTGAATGGAGCAACTAAGGTAGCGTTTGGAGTAGTAAAAAATAAAAATAAAAAATTATAGTTTTGGATAATTTTTGACGTTTGACGTTTTGAAGTCAAATTACGTTTTTTAGAGATGAATAGTGCAACTTTTAAACTTTTGTGGTAAAAAATTAGATAAAGAAACTGTTTAGAATTTTTATGAAAGTTGCTGAAATTTTTGACTTTTGCGGAAAAAAATTAAAGAGAGAAATCGTGAAAACAGCTTTTTGAGTCCATTTCTACGGATTTATGTCAAATTCTTTATGAAAATTGTTAAACTTTTTGACTTTTAAGTGAAAAAGTTGGAGAGAGAAACTGTAATAACGGTTTTTTTTGGTTTGTTCTCACGAATTTATAATAGATGTTTTGAAATTTATTGAAAAATTATTGTGGCTTGTAAAAAGGTATTGGGATTTGTAAAAAAATGTATTGAGATTTGTAAAAATTTATTAAAATATTTAGATATATATATAAATTTATAGAGATTTCACGAAGTTTGAGATAAGTAAAATATGTTAGAGAGTTTGAGATATTTTTAGAAGTTTTTAAATATTTTTTTTTATATTTTAACACACCACGCGGTGCCTAAGTAAGTGTTTGGAGTGCCAAAAATAACAAAAAAATTTTATCTTTCTCTATTTTTTTAATTTTCTACATACCAAAAATTTCTAATAATATTCCAATTTTATTCAACTTTTATTACTATTTCTAACTTTTATAAAAAAATTTTAACTTTTACAAAATTTCTATGCCTTCAACTTTATCATACTTTTCAAAAAGTGTATATAGTAAACACCTAACAATAAAAAAATTTATTTATTTATTTTTTTGGACCAAAATTTACTGCTTCAAACATGCTCTAATTGTGAGCTAATTAAAAATGAGATACAAAAGATCAAGATTTGGAGGATCACGGAGTTGGCAAAGTGATGAATAGGATACAAGGAGAATAAAGACGCATCCAAAGTAACTTAACTGTACATAGTTCGGCTGGTGCAGCTGAAAAACGTTCTGAAATATATATGTATATATATATGTGTGTGTGTGTGTGTGTGAAAGAGAAATTAATATTAGCTTGAAATTAATGATCAGTGGACTAGGACATCCTCTCCCAACTTCAATATTCCACTCGCTCTGAACTTTTTGACTTGACTATCCATTGGAAGTTTTGTTATGTATTAATAATTATGACATATTGAATTAATAACTGGTTCCACAATCTCAGACAAACTTTAGTCATGGCATGATTAATTGTGCAGTTTGGTTTATTTCACTTGTTTGTATTGCATATCTATCTATCTCTATATATATATATATTATATAATTCATAATTTGCAAGTTAAAAGAAGAAATCTCAAGACTTCTTATATATATAAAGAGTTTTTATATATATTAATTAATCGGTGAATGGATAAAATTGACTTTTTTAATATTTAACAGCCTTATAATTAGTGAAAGAAACTAAGTTACATCTACAACCTAAATATATATATATATTAAGATTATATCTAAAACCTAGTTAGTTGCAACTACTTCTATTAACTAGAACAAATACACGTGCGTTGCACTAATATTTATTTTTTTTTATATTTAAAAATTAAATTATTTCTGTAACAATAATTTCCAAATTAGAAGAGGAAAGTAGAAAAATCTTAAGAAAAAAATCATCTACTGCTTGAAAGTTGAAACTAGAAGAAAAAATATTTTAGGAAATATGATAATTCAAAAGATAAACAAAATCAATACAAATCATTGTAAAATTTGAAATGCTATATCCTATAAGCATACAATTAGTATATTATCATAATTTATCTATAAAAACAAAAGATAAATTCAAATAGTTAAATAAGGTATATAAATACGCACACATATTAAAACACTAATAATTCATCAAATCATAACAAAAAATAGACAAAATCAAAAACAAAACCTTACAAATTATTTTGAAAATTTGAGATGTTATACCTATTATAAACAAATAACATATTCAAATAGTTAAATAAGGATATAAATAGATATTCAAATAGTTAAATAAGGATAAAAATAGATATCAACGATGTGTACTTTCTTTTTTCTTTTTGTGCGTGAAATGTAAGGAATGTACAATTACGGAATTTGAGAGTTTTCTTCCAATAATATAAATAATTAAAGCAAATATTAAATACCATTTAACGCAGAGATACAATTGGATTTAACTGAAAATAGAAAGGGGAAATGAGAGAGGTAAGTTACAGGAATATCAAAACTTTTAATAATTAGAGGAAATATTTAACATCATTTAAAATAGGGATACAATTGAATTTAGTTAAAAATAGAAAGGTACAATTGTCTAGAAAAAAAATTTTAAAGATTGAAACTTTTTATGGTGCTATTATAGATATAGATAAGAATTAGTTATTGTGTCATGCATCTTAGTTCCAAAGTTAAGATATATATGTGTGTGTGTATATAGTTATAAATAGTATTTATGTTTCTAATTTCTCGTTTCGATTCTTAAATATTTAAAGAGCATCTAAGTCCTCTCATAGTTTTGATTATGGATATATTATATATATATATATCCATTAATACAATTAACAACAAATTAAATTGTTGAAATTGAGAATAAAAGTTAAACTATATATGAAAATTGATTGAAGTTATAATATGTTAGATCCACCCTTACCATACTATGTTAAATTAACAATATATACATAAAATGATGGTTGAAATATAAATAAAATTTACATTATTTCTTCATGGATATAAATTCCCAAAATTTCATAAATATGATATAAAAAGGTCCTCTCATAAATATTGTAATACTTAATATTTAATTTTGTCTATTTATATGTTATTTGGAGCTAAAAAAAATTTAAATTAAGATTGGGTTGATTTATTTTACTTTTTTTTTGGAGTTGAGTTTAACCTAAATTGATATTGGGTTGAATAACTAAACTCAAAGCCTAGTCTTTCTTTTTCTTTGGTCATCCGCCTGTGAACAAGAGATGAAAAGATAGTGAAATTAGAGAAAAGAGAAAGAGGGGAGGGAGGTAAGAGAGACAGCGATAGAGAGAGAGAGAAAGAGGGGAGTTTTAAGAAAGAAAGTTAGCAAATTGTAGTATTCGACACTATGAACGCTATGGTGGTATCTGTTTCGCGTGATTTTGCTCGAGGTGAAAAATATAGACATTTGAAATTTAAGAACCAAAATCTTAATCTTCTCATTTCTTTCTTTCTCTTCGAATTGGAGGTAGGTGGAGCTTATATTCATATTTTAGAAGTTGTTAGGATAATTTTAATATATATATATATATATATACTTGATTTGGTAGAATATCATGTGATTTGTGTATATATATGTATCTATGAACGTGTGTATATATATATGTGAAGATCTTACAAATAATTGAGTTATATCTTGATTAAAAGTTGTGAAAACTTACGATTTAAGTGTTTCTATATGAATTGTTATTGAGATTGAGGTTTAAATGGAGGATTTGAGAAGGAATTTGGACTTAGATTTCTTTGAAAACAAAACTTGAAACTAAGAATTGGTGTCCGGACTGGCCGTCCGAGGTGTCTAGACTAAAGGGGTGTTGCAACCGTAGCGTGGGGTGCCCGACATCAGAATTGAAAGAATTTCTAAAATTGTTTAAAATTGATTTCTAAATATATATTTTATACCTGAATTTATTTATTAATAATTTTTAAAGACTAAATGAATCTCAAATCATTATCAAGCCTAATAGGAAAGTATTTATATATGAAAATGATGTTATTTACATGATTAAACATATTATGGGGGTGTTTTGGTTCAAAAAAAATTTTGAAAATTTCTGAAAATCTCTAAAATTTATCTCATTGCACATATTACGAACTCACAATTTATCTCACTTTTCATCATACCAAACACTTTCTATGTGTATGGGATTAGGGTTGCATCATCTGATTAGATATTTTGATTATTGATTGATCGAGAATGCCACATTTATATTATTGACGTGCCAAGGCCAAGGTTATATAAATGGACAGGATCCACGATTTTAAGAAAATGAGATTATAAAATACAGAATGATCCCCAATCGATATATATTATTAAAGTTTAGTCATTTGAAATTAGAACGTTAATATTAAGATAATATGATTATAATATTTTCTCTAGATTGCAGCCAAATCTTGCTTGAGCTAAATAGATGCCTGACTAAGGATGTAACTCAGTACCTAACAAAAGGGCTAGGGGGTGTAACTCGATATCTCTGAGTCTTACACACTTGTGGGGATGTACCTCGGTTCTCTACACGTAATACATATATTGAGATATACGTTTGTCATAAGTGTTAAATAGTATGATTGGTGATCTTACGTGATTTGCTAAGCATTACCCCCCAGGATAAGGTTAGGGATAGATAGAGATTAGACAATACATTAACTATTGTATTACGTCACATGCGCACGATTGTATTATATTTTTGTGGAGATTGTTGTGAGTATTATGATATGTTAATTATTACTCACTTGTGCATACTAGCACGTCCTAACTATTGGGTAAGTTCCCTTATCTCATCCATATTTCAAGTGATCCGGCGAAGTCAAAGAATAGCCACCCAGAGTTGAGTTGACTGATGGATTGACCAAGCACATGATTTTATTTTATTGTTAAATTGTTATATTTTTATTTGTGTGACCCAAGTTATGGGTCCCAAACTAATTGTCATGCTCCTAACATAAATTATCCGGGACGGAAACTAATTGTCACGCCCCTAACATAAATTGTCCGGGACGGACGGTATGGGAAAATAGGGATTAATAAAACAAACAAAACATGTACCAAGGTCAAGTCATTATATAATAACATTCATCAGAACAACTATAATCATCCCAAACTCCTATATTAAAATAATTATACAACATCATCAAATTTTAAATCTCATGATCAATGGGATCCACAACTCGGGTCGCACAAATATAATACAATGATCTCAATAAATATAAAATAGTCTCTAAGTCATCCAGTAGTTAACTCAATTTGGGACGCTCACTGCCTTGCCTCCCTGTATCACCTGCAATATAAATGGGGTAAGCTAACTATCTCAGTAGATAGAACAGTGCCAGTGTGCACTACTGTACATATATAACACATCATATATATATACACACAACAATATAATATAAATATGCATCTCTCATGCTATGTAATGAAATGATAAAATGTCATAGCCATGCATCTTGTATCTCTATCTACCCCTAACCTTATCCTAGGACGGGTGATACTTAGCAAGACTTTCAGCCAAGACACGCGTGGCCACCAAACACACCGTTTCAGCGCTCACGGCAAACGCATATACATATATATATATATATCTCATGTTTCTATGGGGAACCGAGTTACACCCCCACAGGTGTAAGACTCAGGGGCTCTAAGTTACACCCCTTAGCCCTTCCGCTAAAGAACCAAGTTACACCTCTAGTCAGGCATCCACCTATCTTAAGCAGGCAACCGGCTGCAGTCCGGAAATATCCAATCCATGAATCCTATATTAACGTCCCAACTCCACATGACTAAGCTCTAGCCACGTTTATAAATTATGTGGATTATCCGGTGTTATAACAATCCATTTTCTCAATTTTATAAAATCATTATATCATAATCGTGTCTCGGCACGTCACAATCTATCAAGGGCACTCTCGGTCAATCATACACATTTATCACACCGGATGAAACCACCCCAATCCCAATGTACATAATATGCTCAATCATGGAATTAAACTATAACTCATTATGAAATCGCATTCACATTCTTCTCATTCGTGATTTAAACTCATTTTATACTTAGGAAACTCATGTGAATAATTTCAGAGGTCAAAACATACATTGGGGACCAAAATAAGCAAAAACAGTCAATGTGGTCCAAAGAGGGTCTCGGCCGTCTTGACCCTCAATGGGACCATTCGGACAGACCCCCGACCGTCTGAACCCCTAATGGGATCGTCCGGACCCCCGTGGCCTGGAACCTCATCTGGTTCCTTTCAACTTCGATCCAATCTCGTTTTATCCAATCCAAACCCCAATTCAAACTAAAACTCAACTAAAAACACTTAAATACTTTCATATCATGATTCTATAACTTCAATTTCAGAAATTACTTGAAAACATGCGAGATCTATCAAACATTTATGCATATACGTACACAGAATCATATATATATATATATACATACATATATATCACTTCTTTCACATTTCATCAAAACATGCATATATATACATCAAAACCATCCCTATGACGTCTAGAACTCAAATCTAAATCCCACCTACCTCAAATCTGAAGAGAAATGGAGAAAAATGAAGAAAACCGTTTTGAACTCCGAACTTCAAATTCTGATCTCTTTCTCCTTACTTTGAATCTCATGAAATAGAGCACACCACGACGATCACCGTGTCGAGATCTCCCCGGATCGACTATTCGTTTGCCTCAAAACACTTTCTCTCATCTTTTCTCTTTCTTCTTTCTCTTTTCTTCCTCCTCTCTCTCTCTCTCTCTCTCTCTTTGGGTCGACTGAAACAAAAAAAGAAAAGAAAATCGGGAAAGAAGAAAAGAAGAAAGGAAAGAAAAGATACTCGGGCCCTTGGCCGACTTTGTCCAATCCTATATCACTCCGAGCTAACTCAACCCAGGAAAATATAGTAATCCATTTAAACTCAATTTAAATATTTTGTCTATTCAAAATAATACAAAAATATGCCAAATTAAAATACAAAATATTACACTAATTAAATTTAAAATTGTAATATAATTATATTTATTTGACTATATAAGCCTTGGATGAAGTCACCGGAGTGTGACGTTGGATTTATATTTATGATGTCATTTTACTTATTTCGTATGGGAATGAGAGACGATATTAGATACTTTAGTTGTCATTGTTATGTCATGACTTGACCTTAGAATAATTTTTATTTATTTTCATTTAGTTTTCATATTCTAATACTGTCCACTCCAAATAATTAAATTAGGAGCGTGACATATATATTCATAACATCTAACTAGTTATAGGAGTAAGGAAATTAAAGATTAATACACATTCCAAAGTCTATTTTAATTTGATGTAATTTTCTCGAGGTATTTGAATTTGACAAGACTTGTAAACTCATAGAAGCTAAAAAAAGAAAAAAGGTGGATATTAATTCTCAAGACCTTCTTTGGTCTTCTTTTATGGCAGCAAATAATTGAAATGTACTCTCTCGGGAAGCAATTTCGGCTTTGCTTGCAAGTCTATTTAATACACGTGCAGCTAAAATAATTGCCAAGTGGATCTATCCAGCCCTTGAATTTCATTTGTTCACTTTCCTATTTTTGAAAAATATAACCTCCAACTTTTGGGGGCTATTTTTCTCATTCATATTGTTTTTCTTCAAGGATAATTTAAGAGCATGATATTTTCAAAAAACACTATAATATTTTTAATTTGGGACTAATTTTGTTAAAAAAACAAAAAAAACAAAAAACACTGAAGAGACTTGCAATTAGTAAGAAATTTAGGCATTTAATTATTATAAAAAAAAAATCAGATACTTGTTTAGGTTTAATTATTTAAGTTAATTTGTGTTCTAAAATCATTTATTTGCATTTCAATTAAGTTTTAGTTCGAGTCATTTTTATTGTGATTCGGTCATGTCGAAACTTGATTCAGAATAAAATGTTTGGAATTGGCATCTAATCAAAATGAAGCATTATGGAAAGAGCACGGATAAATTGCTCCACTAGTGATGGTTCTGGAATTGTCACCCTCAATCGCTCTATGAAGTTATTGCTCCTAGCCAACCTTTGACTACTCTAGTGGCCGGGTGTGCTAAATTTATTAGAAATTTTAGCAATCTGTGCTTATTTGAATTACAATCCTACTCTGACTTAGACAAGATTTTCTTAAAAATCTTAATCATATATGGATAAATTTTACAAAAGTAAACTTCGATTCAATTTTTATTACTAACCTTGGTTGAATTTTCCAAATTGTTTAGATTCCTACACCAAATTTGACTTGGATAAGTATGAAGGTTTCTTTTTTATATCGAGACATATTGGTAAAGAATTCCTCAACCTTTCATACATAATATAGAAAAAATAATTTTTAAAGATTGTAATGCATTTATTCATCTCTTTAGAAAATTATTCATAGGGTTTTTATTTATATCTTCAGAGAGACTAATTTATTACCTCATATTTTTTAAGAAATTATTTTGTTAAGAGATTTGAAAAAGTAAAGGCGGCCATATAATGTTTTTATTGCCTTGAAGAAAAAAGATTAAACACGTTCTAACAAATGGCATTTGGAGAATTTGTGTTTTCTAGCAAAATTGATAGGCAAAGATATAAGTTTAGATGGCCGAGTTTAGTGAGCAAGCATAGGTTCAAGCATAGTTATCAAATCCGGCTCGGCTCGGTGGGTTAATTCGCTAATCCGGCGACTCAGTGCCTGAACCGAGCCGGATTTGAGAATTATTTAATGAAACTATTAATCCAGTCCAACCTGATTCAACTCAATCAACTCGGAAAAAATCGGTTAATCTAGTATTAACCCGGTTATTAAAAAAAATTGATTAAAAAATTAAAAAAATTAAATGACGCAAATTAATTATTAAACTATAAACTATATTTCAAACTATGGTGTTAACGTTAGTTATTTGTACCCATCATTAATGTTAGCTATTTCAAACTATTGTATTGATTTTATGTTATGTGGTTATGTATTAATATTATTATTTTTATTTTTATGAATTTTGAGGTTATATATTTGGATTTTATAGACTTTATCCTATTATAACTATATTTGATCCTCTTATTTTATCAATTTGATAATT
>JAVXUM010000011.1:631060-646827 GCA_035590655.1 Pouteria glomerata | reverse complement strand
CCTTGAGCATGGCTTTAACGGCCTTCATTCTGGTTTCCTTAGTCAATCCAAGTTGACCGAAAAACCTTTTAAATCCCAGTGTCTTCTCAAGAGTTTCTGCCCTTACTTCTTCAAAGTTTTGGCATTCCCCCCGCGTTGGTACATTTACTGCATATGCCATATTCTCTTCTAACTCTTCGTGGTGAGAGATCATCATTACATTTATCGATTCCTTGTGCCACGGCAAAGGGTCTTTAAGGACATCTCTCGGAGTGAACTCCAAGTTTTTGTTTTTCACCATCTTGTGAAAAAGAATTCGAAATGCCCAACAATCTCTCGTAGGATGCCTTATTGTTCTGTGGTAGATACAGAACCCAGGCTTTCCTTCTTCTTGCTTTGTTGGGGGATTTCTAGGTTCGGGGGGCGTAACCATGCCGTCTTCCACCCATGCCTCCAACAAGGCTTTAAGATCAGCATTTGAAACATGATTCGGAAAAGTGGCCGACCCTTCGTCTGTCCTCGGGCGCTTTCCCTGATCTCTTTTGCCTCCCGTAAGCTGGGGTTGCTTCTTCTACTTCTAAGGCATACACTGCATCTCTTTGCCGCACCTTTCCCCTCCACGAGGCATCGTTATTGCCACGCGACGGTTGAAGAGGTGTGTTGTACTGCCTGAACGATCCCCTTACTGTTTTACTGAGATTTCGCGCGGCTAGACAAAGCCCTAAGAAATCAAAGAACTGATGATTCACTAAGTGCATTTTGAAGGTCGGGTACATCCCTTCTATGGACATCTTTACCATCTGGCCCTCTGAGATGGGATCCTGAATGTCTATCGCTTTGTCCCTGAACCGTCGAACATATGTCAACAGATCCTCTCCATGTTTCTGCGTTTCCCTCATGAGATGAAGTGTCATCAATCTTTCGTCCACATAAAAGAACTTGGTGTAAAATTTCCTGACCAAATCATCCCAGGACTTTACTGATCTGACCGGGAGATTGGCGTACCAAGTGTAAGCCTTGTGGGTCAAAGACAGAGAAAATTTCCTAAGCCACAGGTTATGATCCTGGGATGCACTCCTAAGGAGTCGATGAACCGAACAACGTGTTCCCTCGCATTTCTCCTTTTTCCGTCAAACTTTATGAATTTCGGTACCATATACCCCTCAGGATAGGGCAGGTCAGTGATCACCACGGGGTAAGGAGGACGCAAGTCTAGATCCAACCCTGTTCCGTTAGCGTTGCTCTCCTGTTGGACCAACTCCCTAACATGGGATTTGAGCTGATCAAGTGTCAACATGGGTAACTCCTGAGGCGTGTTGACGGGGGTAAGAAGGAATGAATTCTGGATAAGCAAGGTTGAGTTGATGGGAACTCTTGGCTCAATAGGAAGTGTCTGGTTTAGATTGGCTGGGGCTTGCTGGATTAACGTTTGGCTTGGGGAGAAACTTAAGGCTACTGGGTTCATTTGGGATAGGACCGCCTGGGGAATACCCTGGTGTCTTTGCTTTTGTGGGGTTACGGTGAGACTAGGTTCTTCAGATGCGGAGGGAGCGGTAGGAGGCTGAGTGGTTACCAGGTTCTGCTGCAGAGACTTCAGTGCCTCCATCATGGCTTGCTGGGTTTGCTGTATAGCAGCCTGAGCTTGCTGGGACGCTAACATCTGCTCTGTAAGCACCCTTACTTGGTCTGCAATGGCTGTCAGGTCAGAAGACGATTCTCCTTCTCGTGATCTATTTCCATGGTTGCTCTGATCGTTGGCCATTACTGATATGCCAACACTCTTCCTCAGCAGAGTTATGTTTGGGATAAGGAGGTAGTTTCCGGGAATTATGCCGAGTATCAAGCAACAGCGGGGTCGTCGGAGTCCGGTGGAATGGGAACCAGAGCAATCCAGAACAAGAGAGAGAGAGAGAGAGAGAGAGAAGTAAGCACCAGTGATTGAACCAACAACCTTCTCTGGAGAGATAGGCTATGTATTTATAGGAGAGCAATTGGTGGGAACACAAGGCATTTAATGCATGGTGCATGCATTGGCCTTGGTTCATCGTACCTTGAGGAGGGCAAGAGTCGCCCATTTATGATTCCCTCTCTCTAGATTGGTTGGATAGTCCAACAGGCTCTGATTCCAGCCTCCAATCCACTGAATTCCCGAGAATCCTGCGAGTTAGATAAGTCGTTAAGGATCCTTGAACCTTGTTCCGAGTTCAAAGAAATAGATAGTCCCGCGGCGGGTGTATTTCCCGCGGGAAAGTTAGGTTTTGTTATTCAGAATGGCGTGGCAGTTATGTTCCGCGGGAAAACCGTGACCGTTGATCAATGGTCGTTTCCCCGCGGTCGGGGTACCCACACTTGCTTTCCTTGTTTTGGTGCAAATGTATTCTTGTCTAAGTGAAAGTTAACTTCTAGAAGTTTGTTGCCATTTGCCATGCAAAATATTGAAATTTCAGCTGGTTCTAATATTTGGTATCATCATTGCTAATTTTCTATATAATTATAAATCTTTAGGCCATTTAAAAGTTATAGCTTATTTTTAAATTGTTTAGAGTACATGTTTCACTGAGTTTACCTGATACTCCTGATACAAAGCCAATATATATTTTCTTTTGTGGTTTGTCCAGGGATATGAATTGCAAAGAATACACTGAGAGGTTCAGCAAATATGAGGCTGACTACACACGTCGGTTGATGGCGAAATATTTCTCAGATAAAGATATTTATGGGGGTAAACATTTATTTGGAGTTTCAATACAATTTCTAAACTTATGTTTTACACATAAAACAAGAAGGATGGAATGTGCATACCTTTTTTTTTCAGAAAAGAAATATGCTTCTTCTTATTATTTGTCAAAATAATTTAGATGAATACAAGAACGTGTAAGTAAAATCTCAGAGTGATCTTTTACTACCATCCTAATTACGGCAATTGAATTAATGCCAAAATTTCAATTAATATCTGGTCTAAATTTTCTACATATAATAAAACAACTCAATCAAAAAATACAATTTTTTCTTATACATTTGTGTAATTTGATCGAGTATACCACTAATTTAGTACCTAAAGCATCAAAGAATCCTGATGCGCTATTTTAATATGTATATATATTTTGTGGGGAAGGGGGGCCTTTAATATTAACTTATTTTAGTTTACAAAATTTCTTAATAAACTGAGAGCAACTTTGATTCTGAAGATTCAATTTCTTAGTTATAATTGGTCTACTTGTGATTGGAACAATGATTTTTTTTTTTTCAATCCTGGTTTTCTATCTAAATAGCTTATGGAGCTTGAATTTGCACGTTCCAATGGAAATAATAATACTAAATATTTAACTCAATTCAAACAAAGCCTTAATGCCAAACTAGTTAGAGTCAAATACATAAATATTATTCGTCTATTTATTTATATCATGGGTTATGTTTTCCGCGAGGTTATACGAAATTAGATTTTTTTTCTCACAAGAGATGTACACTGGAGTCATGACCATATTAAAGCCAGCTGTTGGGCACTAATGAAATTTCCTATGACTTTAGGTCTCCATAAAAATTCTGCATTAATTACTTATCCTCTTGCTTAAGTTATGGATGAATTGACTAGATAGATACAAGAAGAGGTGCCCCTGTGTATGCTGTTTGCCGATGATATAATTTCACTAGACAAAACAAAAGATGGACTAATTGCTAGATTAGAATTGTGTGAAGAAGTGTTATAATCACAAAAGTTTAGGGTAAAAGTAAGATTAAAATTGAATTTATGGAATGTAAATTTTGTAGTGACCAAAATAGACATTAAGAAATTATTAATTTTTAAGGTCAAATAATTGCTCTAGTGCATGATTTTACCAAAATTCTCCATAAAATATAAGTATTTACCAACTTTAGATGCTTGTTTTACGAAGCATTGTTATTGTTAAGTTAGCTTGATTTACATTGTCAGTTCTATTTCCTAATAGTTCCAGTTTTTTAAATAATTGGTGACTTGACTTGGTACCAACCTGGTTCCAGTAGTTCATAGTTTCTTTATGTTTTTGTTATTGCATTGTGTTTGATTCAGTTTGTTTGTCTCTTGGTTCATGTGCAAGTTGGAGTTACCACGAGGATTGTTAAGTTAGCTTGATATACATTGTTGATCCTATTTCTTAACTATTATATTTCGAGATAATGCCATGAGAATTGTTAAGTTAGCTTGATATACATTGTTGATCCTATTTCGTGACTATTATATTTTGAGATAATTGGTGACTTATCAACTTCAATCAACAACTTTCAGTATTGCATATGGTAATGCTATTTTTGATGGCATGTAACATATTAAAAATTGGAATTTGGAGATCACATCAGTCCAAGTCTCACCACGAGCAGAATGGGTGCCCCGTTATTTATTGCTACAGAATGGACATTCCTCCCCCCCCCCCCCCCCTTCTTATAGCAAATTAGATGTATTTCACTCATGGTTTTTGCAGTAACGTGATGTTGCAAAACTAACTAGTCTCCATCAAGATACATATATCTTCACAAACATAATTATTGCAATTGAATACCTTTTTCTTTTTACTTCACTTCCAGGCAGTATATGGAATGGGTTTCACCATATGACCACAATTCTATTGTAGTTTTTAGTGGAAATCTGATGTAGAAAGTAGAACTAGTGTGCCCAACTGTTATCTAAAACACTTCCTAATGTGATATCCGTCAATATCAGTGCACACCCCAAAATCAATTTCCTTTTTCTTTTTCTTTTTCTTTTTTGTTTTTTTAATTCTTTTCCTGGAGGCTTATATTCCAATGTCAAAGCAGATGAGGAGTTTATTGTGTTTAATTTAGTGGAAGCATATATTAGTTTTTTTTTTTTTTCCCCATTGTTGTGATTGTTTGTTGCTTGCAGGGAACATATTTGATTACAGCGTAACAATAAATGGTGAGGCTATAAAGGCAAGCAGGTATGATCAAATTGAAGTGCAAAATGTTAGTAATT
This sequence comes from Pouteria glomerata, assembly GCA_035590655.1. NCBI lineage: Eukaryota > Viridiplantae > Streptophyta > Magnoliopsida > Ericales > Sapotaceae > Pouteria > Pouteria glomerata. The sequence continues at coordinate 641,879 of JAVXUM010000011.1, read as the reverse complement.
AAATAACATTCATTATATGTCATCTCAGAAACTAATCATTGTTCGGCATTGTTTATCTAGGATGCATTGTGCCCAATCATATGCAGACCCGGTGCAGTTTCTCAAAGAGAAGGGCACCTCTTCTTCTGCAACTTCTCTGGCGGAAAACACAAAGAACGTTTCAAATGGGAAGCTGCCTGTGAAGGATGAATGATGCACAAGTTGTAGCTTTTTTAATCTTTGGTAACCAGAAAGTGTACCAATCAAAGTTATACCTATTAATGAGGCGGTAAACATTTGAAAGTACTTACAGTGATGGTAAATGTTGGCTATGCGAGAGCTTGCTATTGAAAATTTGTAATATATAGGGTCGGTGTGGAATGTAAAAATTCAGCTTTAGATAGTTGGGAAAAAGGATTCAGCTTAAATATTGTCCCACTTATTTTTGGGTTATTCCTAATTTGGGGTGAAATTGCAGTTTGCATCCTTGGAAATTTAACCTTTAGAGTCTGATATTTTAATTATAACGATTAAAGGATAAAAATTTTAATTTGATATAATATTAACATCTTTAACAAATCTTTAGTTGTTTGTTAAATGAGTCACATGGTCCTCTATTAATGCATCAGGTAGCATTTAATGACTAATTTTCTAATATAGAGGGTTAATACTAACTAACTAACTAAATAAATATACAAAAAACTTATCGACTTTAAGAGTGTTTTAATAGTTCGCTTAAAATAAAATAAAATAAAAACTATTTTACTTATTTTACTGTTTTATCAATTAATCAAATTAAATTTAAGTTAAATAATCCAATTCAATCAAATTACAAACTAGATATATATATATGTGCAAAATACTCAACCTAAAGTTCGTTTGACGAGTGCAGGGAAGTGTTCTAATTGCCAAACCTGTTCTAATTCAACATCCCACTGGCCATTGCTATTTTCCACATGCAAGATATGCCAGAGAAGAAAGGGCACCATAGCAACGCAAATTTGCCAATCACTATTCTAGATTATCAACGCTGTGCATAGACAGATATGTACAATCTCTGCATAATATGGAGTCGTTTGGTAACGCTATCATTTTTCTGTTATTATTTTTTTGTTGTCGCTTTCTGTTTTGTATTTTCTGTTGTCGTTTCTCTTCTTGAAATGAAAACTGAAAAAGCGTTTGAAAACGTAATTTTGTTTACAATTATTATTTTTTTATTTTTAGAAAATATTTAATTATATTATATTATATTNNNNACCGCCCTGCATATGTGGTGCCTTCTGTTTCTCAGATGGGAGGAACACCAGGAATGGCCCACACTTACAGCTAGTTTCTCCATCACCCAAAATATATAAATATGCCCCTTAATCCAACACCAAGAACTTCCCAGAGGAGAATGTTGTATGTTTTTTTAACAGATTATAAATCAAAGACTGATGGGTCTCAATCAACAAGTGTGTTGTACATAAACATTTCCGCATTCTAATAAATGGGATACATCTTCTAATCCATCCAAGCAGGGGGATCTCATCACTACATTATCAAGAAAAAGATACCCACAGTCACAGGTTTCTTAAGTCTAAAGCTTTCTGTTAATAAGTTACTAATACTTGTTTGATAATACACTAAGAAATGTTCGATCTGGCATACAATTCTGTGACAGAAAAACAAGAGCAGCAATCGGATCTCCCTGTCCATCCCCCATCAATCAACCTCTTCCCACAACTTAACTTTTCGTTTCGAACCAGAAGACTATTTTCTCATCTGCGTGAAAAGAGTGGAGGGGGGTCTTCCCGTTGCTCCTGCACTGCTACCGAATGCAGAGAAGCCACCACTTCCCTGCTGGCTGTTAAAGGCTCCAAATCCACCACCTTCAAATTTTTGAACAGATGGTAAGGTCAGTAACATTCTTAACGTAATTGAATTGATAGCCAAAAACTTGAAATTATAGAACATGCATGAGTTATTTCTAGACGGTGACAATGTTGTCAGAAAAGAATGTGCTACCTGAACTAGGAAATCCACCACCAGAAGCAGCTCCAGCAAAACCAACGCCAGCTGAGGATATGGCTGGGGTGGCAGCAGCACCACCAAATCCACTTCCGGCTGAAGAAGCAACACCAGCAAACCCACCACCAGCTGAGGCCGCAGCCGCAAATCCACCTCCAGGTGAACCAACGCCACCAAATCCACCACCAGCCGAAGCAAGACTAGCAAAACCACCACCACTAGAAGCAACGGCAGCAAACCCGCCAGTAGAATGAGAGCCGACCAAACCACCACTGAAGCCACTGGGAGAAGTAGCACTTGAACCAGGTAGACCACCACCGAGCTGTCTTGACTGTCCAAAAGCACCAAGGACTGATCCTAAAGCTTGCTGCCCTGATCCAATCTGTGCTGGCTGGCCAAATCCACTTCCTGCAGGAATTTGAAGAGTAGTCCCTGTGCTAAAGCCACCGGAGAACCCACCAAAACTTGTTAACTGAGAGGGTTGGGAAGGCTGTGGAGATTGGAAGCTGAAAGATGCAGGACGAAGCAACTCTCCTGTAGGAATTGTCATAGTAAACGAAGAGCTAGATGGGATTGGTGATGCATTACCAAATGTCATGCCAAAGGGATTTGGCTTGACAGCAGTTGGATTTTGAGCCGATCCAATCCCAAAAACACTCAAGCTCCCTAGAGTGAGTTCAGCTTGACTTGTCTCCTCAGGAGCTTCCTCCTCCATATCATCCTCCTGAATGACAGCAACATCAGAACTTTCACTTTTTCCACCACCGGCACACCCAGAAGGAGATGGAACAGCAGTGGACATGGTATGCGTGGAGAACTGCTGTTCTGGTTTAGAGTTCACTGCGGCATTCAATGTGGGAGTTGCCATGCCATTGAAACTCACGTTAGTCCCAGGTTGTAAGCTGGCTGGAGGTTCACTAGTAGGCATGGATGGTACTGAAGACTGAAGATTCAAAGTAAATGCTGGCACAGGTTTTGAAGATGAGGGTTGAATTGCAAAATTCTCATCCGTTGGAGAACCAAGCTTAGCCATAGGAGGCTGTGGTTCCCTCTTGGGAGACTCAGTCTTTTGGTTGACAGAAGAAATGGGAATGGTTGAGGGCACAGCCTTTTCAGGAACCTGAAAAGAGAAGCCAGAAGAAGGAATTGGAGAGGAAAAGACTAATGACTGGGAAAGCAAGGATGTCTGCCTACTATTAGCACTGACTTCAGAACTTGTTAATGATCTGCCTACTGAAAAGCCTGATGATGAGGGTGGCGCAGTAGGATTAGGCAACGAAGATGGAAGAAATAAAGATGTATGGACTGGAGGAGATGATGAAGTTGAAGTTGAGAGAGAGGATGTAGAAAAAGATGAAGATATTCTACCAATTTGGCCTTTGCTTGCTGCAGTGTCAGACCGGTCAACTTCTGCGTTCACGTTGGGAGCTGGATCAACTGCCAATGCAGGAGAAAATGGGAATTTAAGACCTTTCCGAAAGTCAAAAGACGAGCTTTCCCCGGTGCTAGGCCTATGCTTCACATTTCCGATTGTAGATTTCACGAGAACAGTTTCTTCATCATTTGAAATTGATGTTTCACCCGGTTTGTTTTCCAAAGGAAGTGTCTGCCCAGATAACATGGCTTTTGACGGTGTTTGATGTAGGCCACTTTTGGACTTCCGGTTAGAGTTGAACTCATTAGCTGAAAATATATCAGACTTGTCAATAATAGTTGCCTCACTGCCTGATCTGTTGGCAGCCAGATAGAAACTTCCCATCACATTATTTTGACTGACATTATTGGAGGATATGGATGCTGACTGTGATGAGAATGCAGAAAAGCTGTTTACTGGTGATACTTCTGTTGCAGGATATTTCAACCCTATAGATCGGCATGATTCCGAAGGGTCATCAAACCGGACTTCAGAGGCCTGTTTTGGTAGTCTTCCCCGGCTGCCTGCAAAAAATAAAAATAAAAATAAAAAACAATAGTCAACAACAGCTCCCTAGTTGTTATCTTTACAAGTTCATGCATTTAGCACATTACTTCTTCCACTCCAAGTGGCAGCTCACCTTTTTCCTCAGATGGAAAAGTGGGGGTGATGGTATGATGCTCTAGGGGAGTAACTCCCGGTCCCTCCAGCGTGTAAAACTTAACATGTTGTTTATCCATCAAGGATGATTTGCCTGAACCTGCCTTCTGGTAGTTTTCATTCAAAAGCATTCTCTTGACAGTCGTTTTGGGAGGTTCAAAACTAGCCCAACTCTGCAATGAGGTACGGAATTTACTTTGACATTATTTGCCTACATAAAATTCTATAAGAGCAATAAAACCATGCAAACGCTTGCCTTACAACCAATTAGGTAAAGTTTCATTTCAGGATGAAAGAGCAATTTCTCTCCAGAAATGCTGCGCACATTGCACATGAACAGTGGTGTATAATTTGGTAACCCCAACAGAAAACCACATTGATGCAAACCTTGCGTACACCTCAAATAATGGATCACTAATTTGCATCTAAGCCACCATTTTTTATTTCTTTAGTTTTCTAGTTAGAAAATTTTGTCACAAGCTTTGAAGCAGTAAGTTCAAAGGCCAGGTCAACTTACAAAATACATAACTGATTTCTGTAAGAATAATCAAAAACCAAAACCAATGAAATGTTACCGGGTCCAGTGAATTCCGCCGCCTCCTTGTCATCTCTGATTCACAACCCTTCATTGCACTTGACTGGTTTCTCCTGGACTGACCTTCAACAGAATCAGCGCATAAAGATGTTAAGAGCTTATTGTTTGACCCAAAGCCAGCTCTTTTTTCATCTGGAGAGCTGAAAGAGGCGAGGTTATAAGGGATCCCAACTGCTTCAAACAACTCTCTTTTTACATTCTGTCTTTTCACTGAAGGTTGCTGTATACTTAACATAGCCATCTGTTTTGAGAGAGATTCAGAAAGATGCTCCGCAGCACCCAATTGTGAACTCATTATATTATGTAAACTATTTAAGGATTGGACGTGTCTGCAAGCAAATACCTTCAATTAGATGAAATCATAATTTGACTAGGCTCAGTTAGCAAACTCAATTCAGAACTAATTGTAGATTCAGACTTCTTGTTTCTGCACGCAAGGTACTGCAGCAAACACATTATAGAAAGTAGAAAATTGTTGAGAGTGGAAGATAATAATGCAAGGATAAAATTGCCCCTTAACTGATTATCAGTTGAAGAGTCAAGAAAAAGAAATCATCAAGGCGGCATGTCAAACTTAACTGTCTGGTATTTGTTACAAATAATAGCCACTAATAATAATTTTCCATACCTTGAAGGACCATATCCACTCGGAAAAGTTCTCTGACTCATTTGAACGCCATCATTTCCACCAAATTTACTGATCTCCAGAGTATTCAAATGCCTTTCCAATTCATTCACTTGATTTGTCAGCTCCTGAAAGAGCAAGGAGAGGAATAGAGTGATGCAATCAATCTCTATTCAGGTAAATCCATTACTAATAAAAACGAACTGATAATCAACCTGATTTATTTTTAGTATTCGTTGCTGCTTTAGCTCTAGTTCAGAACTCAACTTCTGGCGATTCCAAAGATCCCAGTACTTCCCATCAGTACGTTGCTTAACAATGCCTTCCATATAAATTTTCCTTGCTATAACTGAAAAAATATCACATGATCTAAATAGTAAACTAAAGTGATATTAACAAATTTACACAATTGCACAATTAGATTATTAAAAACAAAACACACACACACACACACGCACACAGCTGAGCTGTGGTAGAATGGTGACAGTCGAAGTCATCCCCACCGAGGCACTGATACTGAACTGAAACCATCGATACAAGCAAGCAAATAGCAGCATGGCAACTTAACTAAATATCAACCTCTAAATGGGTTTTAATGTCTTGAAACAACAGAAAGCACACCAACACTGCCTTCATATTATTTTAAAATAAGCATTTATGGAAATACCTTGCACAGTGTTATCTAGAAGAGACTGAATGTCCGCACGCTGCTTATCCATTTTGCACTACAAGGCCATGGAAATAAAGAATCAAATATTGGTAATACCATGGTAAGTACCATGGAAAATAGAATGCACTTGCTACAAAATTGGTTGGATGCAAACTTTCAAAATGCATTGTACAACAAACCATGCATAGCAGCAGATCAGAAACACACTGCACAATGGAAAGGAGAGAAAGAAGTGAAAAACAAAAACTTAAAAGACAAGAATGGTGCCCCCAAAGATTGAATTCAATACTAGAATATTCAAGCAGGTGTTTTTCAGAACTGGTATCAACAAAATTAGTTTTGCAAATGTCAAGAGCATATATTAAGATAGAAAACATCATGTCCGAATGTGAAGGGGGGACTTTTTGAAAATGGTTAACACTTTGATTTGTGGATACAATTTAAAGCACACTTATCAACTCTGTTCGAGCCCATGCTGATGTCTAAGCTACGGAATGTTGACCAGTTAAGGTTAGTTGGCAAGGCATCACTTTTGCCCTCCCTGGCATCACTTTTGCCCTCCCTGGGAGCAGCCATTTAATTCCAGACAAAAACAATAAGGATATAATGGCAGAGGTTGACTTGCATATGCCATTCCCCATCCTAAATACAGAACTATAGCTATCACATTATGCACCCAGCCTTGTCCATTTAATGTGTATTCATCTCATTAATGATTTCCAAAATCAGCTGTACCAGAAGTAACTCCCTTGCCAAAAGAGAATCTTATATTCTGAGATTACCTGAATTTATTAACAAAAAAATCAAACCAAAAAAAAAAGGAAAAAAAAAATTGAGATTACATAAGAAATCCACTCCACCTTTTGGGCCACTTTCTTTTCTATTGTTTTTGTTCTTTTCCTTTATGGAATAATTTCACTATGATACCTTCCCATAGTGTGAGGATAGTGCAAACCTCCAGTCCTTTACTGTGTAGATAGAGAGAAAAGTAGAGATCGCAAGAAGTGGTACATTGAGCCCATTAATCAGCAACACAAATAATTATTCTGACTTGTTAAGATAGCTTCATATAGAATGTTGAGAGTCAATTTCCTAACAGTTTCAGGACAATTAGTAACTTAACATAATATCGGAGCCATAGTTACTGGGATCACTCATCCCCCCTCACCATGACACCACGATCTGAATCATGCGACCCTAATCACGGTTCATTCACCATCTGGATCATGAAATACGGCGACCCCAACCAAAAAACTAGTCATACTCTAGAGAAACCCAAGGAAAAGAGAGAATGTAATACTAGTTTAGTCACTTATTAGAATATTGACTCGGTTTCTATCTTTTATTTTATGTCATTTGTCTTGGATATTTGGAATTTTGAGATTTGGACTATTTATTGAGATTGTGTTATGCGTTATAACAATTATGCTCGATTTTACTAGTTTCTTCTTCTAATTATTATTCAAATTGTCTCAAAATATGTATTATGGATAAGCACAAACACCCCACCATTAAGCGAAACATGACCTGAAATAGTACATCAACTAAACCTACTCCCTTCGTACGGAGTACCGAGAAATATTATAAAACCGCATACCATCCAAGTACCATAATGAACATATCCAAGTAAATTTGGACAAAACTTTAATTCCACGGGGTCCTAGTTTCAAGTCTTGATGTTAGTATTTGTTCCCCATTTATTGTTACCGCAAATCTATTTGTTTGTATTAACCTCCACGTGAAATCACAGCACGTGAGGGGAGTGTAAAGACACACAATGGGGTCAGTTCCCAATAGTTTGACCTTTTGGAACAATTGATAACTTAACATTTAAGGAAATATCAGTGGCTGACAAAATAGAGAAAAAAGTTTGCCTGATTATCAAGAGCTACAGTCATGCAATCTAAAGACATGATATAAGAACATTATCCAAAGAACAAACCTTCCACTCCCTGCATTTATGAAAAAGATTTCCTATGCCTTCTTCTAGGGCCAGGAGCGAGCTGTTCTGGAGAACAGTACAGGCATCAATGAAACCACCTGCTCCTTCTATACATTCCAAGAGGGTTTCAAGCTCTTTGATCATTTCTTCAACCTGAAAATATTAGATAATAAGACAAACAGAAAATGAAAAAATAAAAATAAAAAATCCTCAAATAGAAACACCCAACAGACCGAAAACTCTGTATTGATACATAAATGCATAGAGTAAATAAAAAACGAATTACCAAAGACATCAACATGGAAAATGACATGATATTAACATACCCTGGCTCAAGAAAATTACTTGGACCATGTGATAAGCAACTAAATATGATGAGCATGCAATAAATAAAATATCATATTTCCTTCCATTAAATGGCCAAAAAGTTATCGTTTCCTAAAAGGTTGAAATGGAACTTCAGTAAAATAATAATTCTAATATTTCTATGGAAACACACTGAAACACACCAGAACATAGTATGACATCCCAAACAATAAGTTGTTTTAACTAATTTATTTTTACGCTTACATGCAATTAGTGTTTTCGAAACGCGTGTAAATGTTTCATGAATGTTTTGTGCTAATTGAAACAACCTATCAAAACAAAATTTTGGTTCTTATATGTATGTGTTGGACATGGGTACAACACCTACTTTGGAGTGTACGTGCTTCATAGAAAGCATCTAAATCCTATTAGTATAGGTGAAGTGGGTAGGGACCTAACTTTTGGTGTTAAGTGATAAAGAGTTTCTAACTTTTGGCGTTGAGTAGCAAAAAGTGGCTGCTTGATCTCAAAGCCATGGTCTCATGCTTGTAACCTAAGCTTTTATCACTGCACTCACACTCAGCCTTCATTTTCTTATCCATCAATGTTCATGAGATTTGCTAGGTCCCCCAGTTTTACAGGAGTCAAACATTGAAAGGTTTTAACACTTTTGGGACCCACATAAAAAAAAAGCACCAAGTCATAAAAGAACAAAATTTCAAAATGTCCAATGAAAATGAATGGAGTAAAGCTATGGGAAAAACAAAACAAAATACAAAAACAGATTGTAATGATAGAAAAATATATGCTGCAGCAAAATCCAAAAGGGAAGACGATTAATTACATTGCCAAATTGTTTTGATAGGTATGGCTCAGAATTCAGCAGCCTTGCTGGGGAGGCAGATCTGTAATTCTCTTTGATATGGTGAAACTTATCTTTGGAAGACTTCCCCAATGTAAGATTTTGTTGAGATGAAAATGGTGAGCTATGAATGGCGGGCAACGGTTCCCTAGTTCCTGCCCCAGTTGAAGTGCTCTGTCCTCCACAATAAGCTTTGTTTCCAGAAGAAGAGAATGTATTTAATGAACCAACGGCTTCTTTTGCATAGGAAGAGGCTCCAAATGATCCTCCAGTCAAATCTGAAATACTCAAACTTGTAGGAGAGTTACCAGATTGATTACTCTGAATAGAACTGGAAGATAAATGTGAAGACCCTCTATCAGAAGTAATTTGAGACATGAGCTTTCGATTTGATGAAGCACCCTCCGAACTAGCAGGTCCAAGCTTTCCAGGTATTTCTCTAACTAAATCAACACCTTTTGGCAAAGTTATAGGAATTGACGGGCTGGACACACCTGTCAAGAGTTTTTCTGAAAAAGAATCAGGACTGGATCCACATTCATGAAGTTTTAGAATTCCTGTCTTGCAGGTATCTCTAAAGACATCACCAGCCCCCTCAACATAAGAAGTCTTCATAGATGACTGTCCTAAATCTGTGCCTTGCTGCCCAGAAAGCAGTGATTCTTGACGGACTGTATCTTGCGTAAGCCCAACAGGAGGAAAATTCTGCTGCTCATTGGTCTTTATTGTCTGTGAATTAATAGGAGTCACTTTTCCTGTAATAGTTTCCTGAAGGGACGTTTCATCTGCATAGGGGTTGGTCTTCAGAAAGTTTTTCACTGCAGGAAGCATTGGCTCACTTTTACCAACCTTTACGTCAAGTTCCTTCCCATTTATTTCCTGGGACTGAGAACAAACGGAAGTTTCAGACAAGCCATCTTCCGAAGATACCACTGAAGGAGTACCATCTTCGTCATCAGAAAGCAAAGAGACGCCTGAAGGAACCGAAGCTCCTGTGATGCTAAAGAAGAAATACAGAAGAAATAGTCATTGCCTTGTAAATGAATTTTAACATGGAGAAGATACTTGACATTATAAAAGCAAAGCTCAGGTAGTTAAAAAAAAAATAATAATAAAAAGGAAAGAAAATAGAACTAACTAGTGGAAGAAAAAGAACATAACAATTTGACTTAGTACCTGGCAACTTGGAAAATGGAAAGCTTTCCATCAAAAGAAAGACACAGAAGAATGCAGAAGGGTGAAAGTTCCTTGTATTCAGCTCCAAGCTTGACTCCAACTCTATCACTGTGGGAAACCTTATCCACACAGAGGCCCAGAACCATATTATCATCACCATTTTCTGAAAAGGAAGGTGGGTTGTAAAGAAAACTTGAACTAAAGTAAATCTTACAAATGCTCTTGAGAAATTTTGGAAATGAACCAAAAAAAAAAAAAAGTCACTTCACAGCAATCCTTACTGATATTGGACCATCTTGCATGCTGCAATGACTTAAATCAACCAAAAACTTCTACAGTACAGATTCTGGATTTAGACTGAATGACATGTTTGCTTAGAAGAAAATAATGTGACAAGCTAGTCATTAACAAATAATGTTGTCAGTGTCAAAATAAATAATATTTGGGAAATTCAGGGCATGTAGAACTGGGAACCGATGCCTCAATTAATAAAAATAAATAGATCTGTACCAATAGGAAAGGAATCATAGAAAACCATAAATATCTACATAAAAACATAAATACGCTAATTATACATAAC
>JAVXUM010000011.1:612030-629940 GCA_035590655.1 Pouteria glomerata | reverse complement strand
CCTAGGGAGCGCGCAGGTGCGCCAAGGCAAGATTTCAGCACGACGAAATTCCAGTGAGCTGCGCAGGCTAGGCGCAGGATGGGCGCGGGTGCGACCTTCGAGTTTCCTAAATGAACGAAACTTCCTATTTTGCCATTCTAGGGCAACCTTTTGTAACTATATATATATGTACCCAGCCTTAATGAATAATATACACTTGGGAGGGATATTATAGAGTCTTGTGAGAAAGAAAATTTTTTCTTGTGAGCGTATAGGTCTTTCTCTTGTTTTCTTTATTCTTTGTTGAGTTCGTTCACTTTCTAAGGATTTAAAAAGTGAGTTTCCGCTTGGTCTAGGTGTATCGTAAATTCGAGCAAATGCTTGAAAGAAGTCGTGCGAGGAGTCGTAGACATTTCGAGTGGGTACTTGTAACCTAATTATATAGTGGAAACTGTTTTGAGGTTTTTCCCTGAATAGGGTTCTCGTTAATTCTTGGTGCCTTCATACTTTATTTTTTATTATGTGGATTGGTTGATTAATTTGGGTAATTCGGAGAATTTTCAGAAATAACCCATCTATGAAAAATAAATAAATAAATAAAAAATTTGAGTTTGAATGCAGGCATTTAATAAAGGCATATATCCGAATGCCTATTTTTTTAAAAAAATAAAAATATTATTAAGGCACATTTTAATAAGTTTTTAATTTATGACATAAATATTTGATCAAACAACTCTCAATGATCAAGATGTGTATAAGTGTTTATTTTAAAAATAAAATAATAAGATACATTTTAATAAGTATTTGATGATATTTGTCAATAATACTTGATAAGGATAAAACGAGTATTCACTTGAAAAAATAATTAGATGTATTTTAGTAAGTTTCTAACACTTGCAACTAAAATATTTGAGAAATACATAGGAAGCGTGTAAGACATCTTTTGATAAGTATTCAACAAGCATTTCTTGTCTATTTTAAAAAATAATATGACATTTTTATTTATTCAACAATTGTCGTGTATTCATTGAAAAAATAACAATATATATATTTTTATAAATACCCAATTCATTTCAAAAAAGTACTGAACTAGTTTACTTATTTTTAATTACTCAGAATGCATTTATAATATGGAATAGAATGTCCATTCTAAACATAAACAGAGAGAAACCAAGTCCAAAATTCTAACAGTTTTTTAATTGTATATGCTAAAACAGTTAATTAACACGCCCTAAATGATACCTAACTCAGAACCTACCAACTATTTGTTGATTTCTAGTTAAGATTATTAAATAAATCAAATAATTTAAGATTAATTCATGTTGTTGTCAAAAATTTATTTGAGACGAGTTCATTATAAAATAAGTCAAATTTAGATATAATTTATCGATCGAGTTTGACTTAATAAAAATAAATATAGGTAAAATAATTAAACTATTCAAGTTCATCTGATTTAAAATTTGACTCAAAACTTAAAAAGTTAAATTAACCATACCCTGGGGTCTCAGTCTAGGTGGCACGCGGATTTGCTATCCACAATGCTCACTAGGGTTTGAGTTCCTTACAAACCCGAATGTGTGAGAGGGGTGATACACATTTTTCAATTTGTCCATCGACTACACGGTCCGTTAAATGCTGTAATAAATTAATAGGGTTTCGGGTTACCCAAAAATAAAAAAGTTAAATTAAACATGATTTCAAACTCAACAAAATTTTTAAATTAAATTAAAATAACTTATTATTCAGCTCGTCTTGTTTACAACCTTATTAATACTTGTATTGAAAGATTATATACTCACAAATTGGAAGTGGCAATCTAATTGCTCTAATTACCTGGAAGAGCTAACTATTACTTTTCTATATACAAGTAATCACAAAAAAAAAAAAAAGGAAAAATAAATAAAACTTACTCACGTCAATGGATGACAATATGTATTGGACAAGGCCAGCGGGGTTAATCATTTTGGTACGAAGGGATTGATCGATTGAATGCATTATTGAGACAATGACAAAGGAAGACCTTTGATGCATTGCACTTCTTTGAATTCCACATTTCAGTCTTCAATAATGCAGCCAAACAACATGGAAAGGAACACCTTGCAAGTACTTAATCAACAAGCAGTAAACAATTACAGTCTGTCCATGGAGAATATATATATATATATATATTCCACAATCAATAATTCTGTAGCTGCTACGTCCATGGGGTGTTTAATTTGATGCTTTACGACGTACAATATCTACTTCGATTGCTATTGTCCCACCCGCAATTTTTTCTGCCTTTGGATAAAAAGATGTGGAACCATTTTATTGACTTTTGATCAATGATTATAATTTGATATATCATAATAGTGGAGAATACACAGTACGTGTTGAAATTGTGTACTCCGTAATTAAATATACTGTATGTGTTGAAATTATGCACTCAGCAATTAATTTATTTCTACCTTCTTTTACTTTTTTTTTTGACTAGTTAGGTTTAGATTTTGATTGTCAAGAAGGGGAAAAAAAAAAAAAAGAAAAATAAATAAAACAAAACTACTAGTAAATGTAAATTCATTTGATTTTATGGATGTACATACTTATGCAAAAGAACTTTATCTTTTTTAACAAAATACCATTTTTATGTTTGTTTTAATTTTCCTAATTTAATAAAAAAACTTATGAATTTAATCAGTGTAGATGGATAATATTTCTACATGCGACATGAAGCAACATGAAAGGGTTAGAAAAGAAATCATTTATCTGCAAGGGGGTAATTTTAATTTATATATATATTTATTTACAGTAGGTATATATGACTATTTTTAGTACAGTAAAAAATTCTAAAAGTCTCTAAATATTTTAAAAAAAAATTTCCTTTTTATTCCACTATACAAATTACGAATCTTCAACTTAATTCACTTTACCTCATTTTTTTATCACTTCAAATACACTCATAATTTAAAATTAAAAAAACATTATTATTATTATTATTATTATTATACAAGGGATTTTACTGTGAGAAAAAGCATATGCCATGCCAACAAATGATTTCAGGGGAATACTGCCAACAGCATTACCCCTATCTGAGGTATAAAGCACCTTAATTAAGGACCAATTAAAATTTATTATTAATTATCATATACATCTATATTACAAAACAGCTCATTGATGTGACATCTATCTAGCTTCGGATGGAGGCTCAGTTGAGACCCATGCCTTCAGGCATGGGTTAGTACTAGTCACATACATGGTAGGAAGCAATGAAGGTGATTGCTTTAGGTCGAAGCTCATACTTGCATCATGGGGTAAAAAAAGAACGAAAATGACAATGGTTCTAACAGACAGAACATTGTACGACAAGAATACACCATCTACATCTAGATATAAAACAATATTCGAACAACTAAGAGGCAAGCAAGTAATTTTGGTGGGTTGGGTGGGGATCCTAGAGCCAATAAGTCCAAGCCAGTGAGCAATGCCCAGAAGGACAACACTAAAACAAGAGGTAAAGTTTTTTACGTTCTGCCAACTAAAAAGTAAAAATAATGAAAACATTTTTTTAACAGAATTCCTCCTGCCAGCAAGAATCATGAGTGGAACTGCTAGTTGTTTCACTTGGGTTTTCTAGAAAGACCAAAGAAAAGTGACTAACTATGAGGTCCTATCAGTCTTCGCGGAATGTTATCGACTGTTGAATAACCTAAATAGACCAGTAGACTTGCACATGCACGCGCGCGCGCACACACACACACACAAAAGATGGAGAAAAAAAAGGAAAAAGAAAAAAATGTAAGATGTCAGAAAATGATATTTTCTATTTTGTTACTTTGTCAGTACGTAGTGGCGTATTTCCTTTTGCCTTTACTTTTTACTCAATAACATGATTTTTACCTGGATGAAAAGGCATTTATCATTCCAAACTTAGAATGACTCATGTAATCACTATGTAATGACAACAATCCTAATTCGTCGCTAGGCATTCAGAGCGGGTCTCTTCCCTCCTCTTGGCTCTTCTTTCAAGGTGACTTCACTTTGGATTCATGGAATGACATTGTTTCACATTCTGACTGAAGATTGACTACATAGAAAAGGCTGTACTCTCTAGGGGAGGCAGTCTTTCTTCGCTTTTTTCTTTTTTCGACTGCACCCCAACAGAGCTATATCTCATGTTTCCAAGAGTCGTGGTATGGGGTGTCCCTATAGTATAACACTTGTTCCAAGTATATACCAAAGCCCATAGCATCCCAGCCTTTCTGACCTAAATAACATAACATGTAACCAATCGCAACAATTTTTACAACCAACTACGCACCAGCTATCAACTACAAACCACAAAATGAAAGTGAAGGAACCCTGTTACTCAAAAAAGCACACCTGAGCCACATTAATGGATCTACAGCAACCTAAAACTACAATTTCTCCCATTTTAAGACTGTTTGAACAAAGTACATCTTGTATCCAAAGAAAAAAAAAAAAGTTGAAGACTTATCAAGTAAGAGCATCAAAAATGAATCAAGTATTAGGAATGTTAAAAACATAAACTCATCAAATATGAAAGAAATAGTTGCATACCATATATCCAAATAGCTCAAAGACATATAAGGTCCACTTCCAAAGGGCAAAATATCATCAATTAATCCTTCGAACACATCACTGAAGGACAGAACAATAGGATTTGAGGAAGCCTACAAGAAGGATTTCAAAAGATCAACAGCACAGTAGTAGTACAGTAAAACTAATGGGAGAGTATTAGTAAATGCTATAAGTAGAAGAGAAGTACCAGGTATTATTAGTTACAAATAAATTTTGATTCCTTACTGCTTTCATCAATATTTTACAACCCTCTTCAAAGAAGGCAATCTCAAAAGCACATCTTTTTTTCTAACATGTCAAGAAAAATATTTGGTAGAATTTCAGTCTAGCATAATCCTAAATCCTAAACTGACAACCCAGTTTATAATGGTGCATGAGTAATCTCAATAAAACGAGAAGACTATAGCACTTAACTGTTAGCAGGTAAAGCAACACTACTAATCACAATCAAGGTAGTGGCTCATACATACAGAAACCAGTGAATCAAGGTAGTGACTCATAAAGTACAGAAACCCGCGTTCCTAGGGCTAAATTTTCTTTTGATATCTTCTTATCAAGGTTACGCATTTTAAACTAATGAACTCCACCCTTAACGAGGACTGACAAATTGCAAGTCACAATTATGAATGAATTAGACATAAAACTTCAAGGTTGAAGCATTAAACTCTTGGTTCTAGTGGGGTGGTTCAGGAGTTGTAGGGAATCAGTACCACTAAAGGTAGGGATAGAAAAAAATTAAAAAAGGTGGGGCTGAAGCATTGAACTGAAATTTGGGATCCTTCACCATAAAATTTCCGAGTATGTATGCGTATAGATAATCAAGCCATCCAGTTCCCTTGACCTTTTACAGGTTTTTACAGTTGAAAACAGTTATAAATGTTACTTATATACAAAGTAGTTTTCGGCAGGAATTGATTTGCTCCATGGTTTCAATTGATTGAAAGTCGACTGAACCACCCATTTCAGTTTAGTCTTCAAATAATTGGTATCCATTGAAACAAAGAAGAAATCCTCTATTACAAGGAATTCATATTTTTGTTACACTTACAAAGCCTTGCAATTGGTGCCATTCTCAGAATTTTATTACCAACATGAGTGTACGGAAGTCTAACTCATGCAGTTTTTGGATATGGATGTGACCTCTTAAGGTTAAATTGCTCCAATCTCTTGAATATGTAAAATTTTTTCACAAATATCATACTAAGAAATTAGTATATATGTAAAGCTAGGAAGCACATATTAAGGGTGTCGTCTTAGAGTTGGACTCGCTGGACTCGCCGGGGATTCTAATACATAGAGAACATGAGCCGAACTCATGTCTGATTTTTCTTTTTATTATTATTTTTTATTTTTTGTTTAGACGCAGATTGGGCACATCACAAACTTGTATTGGATGCAGCATGGTTTTTTTGTATATATGGAAGTATTAAGTGGGGGATTAACTTGTGAATAAAATATATTATAAACTAAAAGTAACGGGTCCTCTATTTGTTATTTTATAGTTGAATGATTTGATAGAATGTAATAACGTTCAAGTTTATAGATTCATGAAATAATGTTTAGTTAAGATGATGTTCCAGTTATCATTTTGGAAGAACTGTAATTACCGTGTGACTTCTTTGTTGACTTTCAAGCTATAAAAGTTAAAATTACATTGTATTATTTTTATTGTATTGAGAATAAAGTATTAATATATAATACATATAGTAATATATATTTTTATCTAAGTCTCTACCGTGTCATGTCTTGCTTTTTTTTGAAAATTGCCGAATTGACACATCCATGTCAATGGCCGTCGTGTGTATGCTTATTAGAAGTAGAGTGATAAGGACTGCAGCATACCCCTCTAGGAGATTTCATCCATTCTTCCCTATATATATATAAATCTTTCCAATTTATTGATGTTATAAAAATCTATATTCAGCTTACACATCAATTAAGGAGGTAAGGTACTGTCCAATTTTAAGCAAAAATAAGCTATAAGAACAGCTAGTTAACCACTGTACATGACCAAGTGAAGAGTTTTCATGCAGAATAACTAACCAAAATTATGTAAATAAAATAAATTTAAATTTAAATATCATCAGGACCAAAATATTCAAAACTATGGAGATAATAAAGATTAAAAAAAAAAAAGTGCCTACGAATGCTAATTCTCAAATTAAATTTAAAACAATCATTAATCTCAATATGCAGGGATCGTATACTAACATCGGTGATTTTTCCATCTTGGCTTGTGATGATTTGAACCAAGTAATCTTCCTCCTTGCCATCTGCATTCAATTGAAAGCATCCTATAACGATGCAATCTGGACGAATCCACCTGATAGAATCCACTGATAGGAGAGATGATTTAGATTCAGAAAATATAGGTACAAAGTATTTTAAATAGGCTAGAATACAGCCTCCTCCAATGATAGAAACTGGCGTGGGCACCCCCCCCCACCCGCCTCCGCCGCGGGGGGGGGGGGGGGGGAGCAAGAAATCCAGCATTTTATGCCAAAGTATTATGACTAAAAGGACAATACACGTATGGAAATACAAAGAGAAATATTCACTAAATGAAAATAATATTGTTGATTCGATTCTTACGAGCAAAAGTTTCTAACATAAATTAAGCCATCTTCCAACAGGCTAATGTCATAAAGATGAGCAATGGGTCAACAATTACAATTACAACATAATCTAAAACCTAAACATTGATAGAGGGGACATTTTAATCAGAAATGCAGCACTCAGAATACCAACAAAATTGAATAATAACAACAAAAATGGTCTAGAAGTATCATGTGCGTAGCCAAATGCAAGACAGCAAAGGCGAATTCTTATATGTCCTCGAAAACGCATTAAACTCTATTTTTTTTAAGCTTAATGAGGTGGTGAAAACACAAGAATGAGATGGCTGATTTTAGAATAACATAGCTCGGAGAGATCAAAAAGACCTTATTTCTGTTGATGAACGAAGATGATAAAACAGTTTTCGTATAATATTGGCCCAATCAACCAGGTGTTTCGAACAATGGAACTCTTAACAAGTGTAAGAGACTACGGTTCGAAATCTCATATGGCATTAGTAGAAGCACAAGAAGCTCTCTCTGACATTTATAAATTCTTGTAGGTGGGGAGTTAACTAATTTTTAAATCATTCATGTTAGTGATCTTAAGCTGCTTCAATGCTCCCAATGAGTTATTCCAAGACTACTTCACCACTAAATGAAGTTAATCCCAACTGCCACTAGAATTAGGTACCGTGTATTCAAATTAAGGTCCCATTGTTTCAGTATTAGTAACTTGCCA
This sequence comes from Pouteria glomerata, assembly GCA_035590655.1. NCBI lineage: Eukaryota > Viridiplantae > Streptophyta > Magnoliopsida > Ericales > Sapotaceae > Pouteria > Pouteria glomerata. The sequence continues at coordinate 622,086 of JAVXUM010000011.1, read as the reverse complement.
CATTGAAAGGATTCACAATTAGGCCAGAAAATTGACATAGTGCCAGCCCTTATGGATCAATGCGTCACATGAAATGACATACGTCTATTCTTTGCCTTCACCTTCACAAACAGCATCAGTTCATTTGGTCAGCTTCTAGCGGGATGGAAAACTAAAGGTTTCTAGTCTTATCACCAAAATTCCCGTGAAAACAAATCCATTAGCCGTCAGCTAGTAATTCAGAAATAGAGGAATACTAAGATTTAGGGATGAGATTTTCAGACAATCGTGAAGAGTTCAATTTAGCACAAATTTTAGTGGTTCTCTTCAATGGAATACTGCACAATGGCATCATATACTTTTGCAACTATGGGCCATTCATATGCTTTTGAGTTGGCATAAAATTCACTTGGAAAAAACTATGATGACTAGAATTCAAGAACCCCAGAAATTTCAAATTAGATCCATGAGAAATGCAATTCAAATACATGATCGAGCTAACAACCAGATTATTTTTGTGTAACAAGAAGACATGAGAACAGTAAGGTCATATCAAACAAATATAATACATGCATACTGAAGTATTAACACTCAACAAGTAAAATACCTTTTATGGTGCAATTCAAATCAGAATCACCAATCCATGACTTGAATGATAGTGATATGCTGAATTTTTGCTTCAATTTTGATGACAGTATGCTAAGAATATTCTTTCTTGCCACAGCAACAAAATTTCCTTTCATACTCCATTCAACTGTGTGAAAAAGTAAATTCAAAAGGTGAAATAAACCAATGTAGACAAAATAACACCAATTCCACATTATAGACTATTACATCAGTGAGATTTAAGCGATCAATGGCATAAACTTGTAGAGGTTAGCTTCAAATAAAGATAATAGAAGTTACATTGCAGAATGCAGAATGGGAACAATAACTAAATTTGATTTGCTAAGAAATCCATAAGTGGTGCACTTCCCCTTCCCAAAAATATAAATAAATAAATCATATTGTAAAATGAACATTACATGGAAGTGTCCAATAGCACTTGCCCAGATGAAAATCGTTGAAGTGTTAATCACCTTCTAACCTAAAAGTTTTAAACTATTAGAGAGGACAACTTTATTATTTATATTAACTTATTTTCTCTCAACAAGCCCCGTTACATGTGGCCAAACTAACTTTTTTGCAGGGCCAAAACAGGTAGGACTGTTGGTTTTTTTGGGTTGTTTTGATACCATTTAAAAGTGTCCGTCACCATTTTATCTACAAGCTTAAGTTGTTACGGTAGAACAACTTTATTGCTTGTATCGATGTATTTTCTGTCATGTCGAGTTTGGGAAGGAAAAAAACTAACTTTCTTTCGTAGCTGACTACTAGCAAGCTTTTTTTTTTTTTTTGTGTGTTTGGAAAAAAAAAAAAAAAGGCTAACTTTTTTATTTTTTGTTAATTTGACAATTTTGCCCTTCAAGGTTTAAAAGAAGTTTAAAATGTAAGAGGGCAAACTTGGTCATTTTTTAAAAAGCCAAAAAGCTAATAGCTGGTAGCTCTGCTACCATCTTTTTGTTGATGATCGGAGCCTCAATAAAAATAAAGAATGCCTATGGAACAAGGTCAAGTGACTAATCATTGATAAAGTAGAAGTAATACACATCATATATTGACATAGTGCTTCATATAATAAATATTCTTACCAGCATCAACATTGTCCATCGCGTATTTAAGAGGGCCTTGTCCAGCACCATGGTATAACTTCCCATTATTTGAAAGAACAATGTAATAATTTTCCAACTTTTTAGTCCACCGCATGTCTTTGACAAAACTCATGTCATTTAGTGAGCAAGAAAAAAATGGATTTTGCTCCTGCTAGAAGCAAAAAGATAAACCTCAATAAAACATTCACCCAAAATCAAATGGACACATTATATGATTCTCATGCATCATAACTTGGAAGACAAACCAAAATAGAAGAACTAATTGTTGACACCCTTCGAATGGCCAAAACACTACTTGCACACTTTTATGTATTTTATCTACACCATGAGACATCCATAAAGACCATACCATGAACATCATTCAAACCTATCAAAAAAAAAGGCATTATTCAGGGGTTGCACAAAGCTCTTAGGGGGTTGTGGTTTGTGCCATCACAGAACATATTGGAAGATCTTGAGATTTCAAATAGAAAGAAGCAAAGGAGTTAGCTTACAATGATCATTATTTTGTGTAAAGATTTCAAAATTATTAACTATTTCTAGAAAACTTTATAAGCTTGCCACAACACTACTAAATAAAGTCAACAATATTCAAGTTGAGAGATGCAAAGAACATCAAAATCTTACAAAAACAATGGAAAATGAGTGGTTAAACTCAAAAGGCCAACAAATGAATAACAAAAACAACCATAGAACTCAACTGTTTAGGAAAGACGTGACACTAGAGAACTGTTTAGGATTATGCAGTGAGTTCACTTAAAAGGGGAGAAAATTCTTAATTTCATAGGAGATATGGCTGCAAGGGATATTCAGAACAAACCCATACCTTACTGACGAGCGAGCTGACAGAAAAGAAATGTATAGCGCCACCAATAGAGGCAGCAAGAGTAGAAGAGTCGGCTGACAAAGCTAATATGTGCACCCTCCCAATGGGGATATCCGCAACACTCAACTCTTTGATTGATGAACCACCACTCCCTTTCTCCTTACCCTCCTTGTCGGCTGATTCCAAAACATCCTTGGTCCTTGCAACACAAAACCCTAACAGATGATAAAAAAATAAAATAAAATGAAATAAAAAAAACCGGTAACACTTGAAACCAAAAATCACATATGAAAAATTATGCAACAAGGGGAAAAAAGAAAGAGCTGAAAGGGTAAGCAGAGAATATGATTGCTCGTATTCATATTCAGAGAGAGAGAGAGAGAGTGAGAGAGAACTACCGGTGGAATGTGCAACAAAAATGAGAGCAAATCGTTCGGAGACTGCGAGGGGCTGTGATGGAGGGTTTTGGGAATCAAATGTAGAATCATCGCCGGGTTCGACCGGGAGAGGTTCGCCGACCCCAACGAAACAGTAGTCATCGGAGCCCTGGTGTTCACCTTCTACTTCCTCGTCCAATTGAATGATAACACTGTCGTCGTCGGTTGCCGCCATTGCACACTACAAATTAAAAGTTCCGACAGAAGAAGCAGAGACGGAGCTATCTTGCTCTTGAAGAAGAGAGAGACTTTATTCGTCGTTGCTGATCGCGAGCGTGGCGCGCGCCCAGGGCTTGTTACAATTGAAGGTTGTGTTTGGAATGATAGAAAATGCGATAAAATAGGTAAGATAAAATAAAATAAATTATTAATTTATAATTTATATAGAGCCCTATTGGCCGCATACAAATTATAAAAAATAAAATAAATCTTTAATAATATTTAAGAACCACTAAAGTTCTCTATTATACATTTTCACTTTTACTATATTTAAAAAATTTTAATATTTTACTAAAAAATAAAAAATATGAAAAATAATTAATAGAATGCGTAAATTTTTTTGACAATCATATTCTTCAAATCGAAAACTTTTAAACGAATACTATTGTTACTATTTTATATTAATTTTTTTGAATCCGCTATGATAGATTTGGAAGATCGTTCTAACGGTTTTTAATAGAAATGTGCGAAAATTAAAAATTTCTGACAAAAACCTATGAGAATGCTATGGACAAATCCACGTTGGGGCAACAAGGGTCAATTGACCCCCTGAAAGTAAAATTTCTATAAAAAAAATAGTATAATTTTTTAGATATTTTTATAATTTTGTTCCCATAAAATATATCCCTTAAAACAGATTGCCCCTATACCTCAAACAATTTACAAGTTTTGTCCCCACTAAAAATAAAATTTCTGTAGAAAATAGTATAATTTTTAAAATATTTTTATACTTTTACTCCCATAAAATATATATTTTAAAATAGATTGTCCCTATACGTTAATAATTTATAAGTTTTGTCCCCATTTTTAGGTCAAATATATTGTCTTTACTTGTTAACTTGAACCCACTGACGTAAAATCTTGGATTCGCTACTGGTTCCCACGGTTTCTCTTTCTTACTTTTTACTACAAAAATCAAAATATGTCACTATTTTTCTCCAAAAAACTCTATTTGAAACATCAAATACTAAACACTTAAAATTAACCCAAATCTCATTCTTTCTTATTTTTTTTATTTTTTATCACTCTAAATACACCCACTATAGTAAAATAAAAAATAAATAATTTTTAAAAATTTTTATTTTTATTTTTTTTTCTAAACGGTGCCGAAATCTGAGACAATGAAAGTGGTAAACGAATTTTGTGTTGGGCAAGGCAACATTGATTCGTCGGTTGTCTCTTTTTTTTTTTTTTTAATAAATGGTTTTTACTCATTGTGTATGATTTTTTTTAATCAAATTTTAATCTAATTCTCACTTTGATCCATTTTCGTCGTATACGATCCGGGTCGGGTCGGTTTTGGAATCGGGAAGAAACCGAACTGACTTGTATCGGATTGAACCAAATCGAACCGAATATATTTGGGCTAGTTCCTGCTGCGTAGGCTTTGTTTGAAACCTAGTCCCTTCTTTACCCAGTTTTTTCTTTTTTTTTCTAATTTGACAAAATTTATTCTCTTATATTTTAAATTTTTTTAGGTTCTATTTAGAAAAAAATTATTTAAAAAAGTTAAAAACTCTAAAAGTTATTCAATTTTTATTTCACTGCATGAATCACAGATTCACAGCTTTTATCAAATTTTATTATTTTTTGTCACTCTAAACATCCCCTAAATCATAAAAGGCTAATAAAAAGATAAATTTTTTTTTTCTAAACATGAAAAAAAATACTAATTTTTTAATAACCAATTACAAAAATAATAATAATTTTTTTTCTAAACTAAGTATTATTCAAGTTTAATAAATAAATAAATAAGAGAGAGAGAGAGACCGTGCCAAATCTAGCAATGTTCACCTACGTTTAAATTTAAATTTTTTAATTAAAAAATGAAAAATTTGGCAATAAGCTATTATTTGCATGTAAAATTAACTATTTACAAATATGATTCAATCAAGGAAATCGTATTACCGTTTGGTATACAAATTTTTTATGATTTTTGGTAAAAAATAAAAAATACGAAATTACTAAAAGTGGGACACACCAAATATGTGTGCGTTTAGAGTAATAAAAAATAAGAAAAAGTTATGATTTGAGTTGATTTTAGGTATTTGGCATTTAACAGAGTTTTTTTGAAAAAAATAATGTGACTTTTGTACTTTTTTAGTAAAACTTATGAACGGTTTTCCAAATCTGTTCCCACAGATTCAAAAAAAAATTATTATAAAATAGTGATAATGGTGCTCGTTTGAAAACTTTTAACACAAAAAATATGATTGTCAAAAAAATTTACACATTCGATTAATTTTTTTTTAGATTTTTTATTTTTTTTTAGTGAAATATTAAAATTTTTTAAATATTATAAAAGTGAGAATGTGTAATATAATATTTTAGTGATTTATAGAGATTGTTAAAGATTTATTTTGTTTTTTGTGGTTTAATTGCACGCCAAACGAATTTATATATCAATTTAGTAAGAACTACTTTTTTTAGTAATTTTTTTCAATTTTATTAACTTTGAATAATTTTTAATAATTTTTTTTATCAACTGTTAGAATTTTTTTATAAAAATTAATTAAAGTTAAAAAATTAGTGTGCTAACAGGTTTGAGTTATTTTTTTTTTTTTTAATTATAGCTCTGAGAAGAGATTACAGTTGAATACAAGTCACAAGTGTCACTACCCAAATTTAGACAATTCCCATGTGGGTCTCCGATATCCCATGAAAAGCAAGACCTGATGACTGATTAGAATGATTGGCTCCACATTTTAAGCCACCCATAGCCATGGGTGTAGTCACAAGGAGGCGGGGAAAGTGACCTTCCTTGATTTTGAATACAAAATATTTTTAGTATTTTAATTTTAGTAAAAAAACTAAAATTAATTTAAAATTATTAACATAAAAATAATTTACAATAATTTAAATTAAGTATTTTTTGAAATAAAATATACTTTTCATTACATTAATAATAAATTTTATAAATAATAAAATTAATAATTATTATTTTTTTGTGATGAGCAACATTTTTCATAAATCTCAGATATCCTTAAAAAAGTTAGTTAAATTAATGAAGTATAAAAAATTTACGTTTGGCACCTTAAAAAAGAGTAAAAAAAACTATCAAAAGTTTACACTGTTACAGTAATTTATTGTTTGGTAAAACAATAATTTTTATCACTTTTTTATTCTATTACAGTAATTTGATATGACAATGGGTCTCATTTTTTTACACTTTTCTGCTCTGTTAAAGTAAAAAATTTTACTAAATACACAAAAGTTGCCACTTTTCTGCACTGCTACAGTAACAATTTTATCAAATACTTAAAAGTTACCAAAAGTTACTAAAAATTGCATTTTTATTCACTAAACGCACCAAAAATTATCATTAATAACTTTTAACAAAAAACTATTAAAAGTCGCCTAAAGTTACAGCCGCCAAACGCCCTCATAGTATATTGATTGATTTAATGTTTAAAAAAAAAAAATTTCAAAACTAATATCATTTTTTTATTTTTTATTTTAACATAACTCATTATCTTTTTTTAATTGTTCGGTGTCTCATTTAATCAAAATATTGAATCTACAATGGGCCATGCAATTCCCAAAGAAAAGAAAAGAAAAGGGTTTTGTTAATCTACAATGGGCCATGCAATTCCCCCTTGCTTTTTGAAAAGGTTCAAGCCAGAGCTTTGAATGGCGTTGGAATTGGTAAAAGGGCAATGAGTTGAGCACTTGAGTGGATTCTCGACTTCTTTCGGGATTCCTTTGTCACTGGATTCGTTCGCTGGACAATCTTTACCATTTGAATTGTTGGGTTAAAATTTAATTATTTAAATATATTTATAAATTTTTAATTAAAAAAATCTAAATGTATTTATGAAGCATTTTAATAAATAATAATAAAATTTGATAAAATTTATAGATTCGTAATACATGTAATTAATAAAAAATAAATAATTTTTAAATATTTTCAATACTTTTCAACAATTTTCGAAACCACATTACTAGCACATTCTCCATCTTAATCCATATCTTTAAATATAATGATTATCAATAAAAAGAAAAAAAAACACCATCCAATAATGTTCATCTCCCTAAATCCCTTCCCTATTTCATTCCTAATAATTTATCAAGACCACGTTTGTTTATGGTATAAGAACGAAGGATTGGATAAAAAAATTGGTGGAGCCCACTCATTGACTCAATTCTCCAGATTTTGGTGGGCAGATGTTTCATCCGTGGCGAATGTTTCATCCGTGTCGGATGAATTATCCAGCTTTTGACTGGATACCGAATACCGTGGGGGTTGGGGTATTAATAATACCTCATCTCCCGATTTATTTCTAACAAAGATCTAAAGGTCTAAAATTATTTTTTGTCACATCACATACCAAATCACATCTTTTATCCCATTTTATATCCCACCAACCAAATACTAAAAAACATAATCCTATATAAAAAATTAATTCAATTTTTATCCAATCTCATATATTATCTCATAGTACTACTTATCCCCCAATCATCCAATCCTACCAAACAAACACTGCCTAAGTTCCTAATATTAAAGGAATAAGAAAATAAATCCCTATATATAATAATAATAATAATAATTTTTTAAGCGGCCTGTTGTCATATCGCAAATAAGAGGGGTCGCATTAAATTTTGAATTTTGAAAAAAATAATTATTGCATTTTAATTTTTGAAAAAAACGATCATTGCATTTATTAATAATAATTATATTATTTTAAAATGTTAAAAATTTATCATATTAGCAAGCACTGCAGAAAAAGTGCTAAAAATCTACTGGTGTAAAAGATTGAACAATGACTCTCTATACTACTGAATAGCACTGTAATACTGCAAAATAGGATTGAGATGGAAAAACTACTAGCAATGCTCTTAATCTGTTAAATTAAAATTTGACGGTCCAAATCGTGCTATTATCGAACCGACATCAAATTTAATAAGTGCGTTTGAAGTTGTATAAAATTATAAAAATTAATGTTTCATACTTTATATAGTAAATAAAAAATTTAAATTTTATAATCTCGTAATTTGTATTTATTAAATGTATCATTTCTAAGGGCACACGAGCTAACGTAGGATAAATATATGTATATATTATTTTATAAAATATAATATACATATATAATATATACATAAAGCTTGAATTTTACTACCACAGACCCTCAGACCTCACCACTCTCTTAGCTCCTCAGGCCCTTACCTATTACCGGCCATCTCCTCAAGTACTCATTGACCACGTAAGACAAACGTATTATTAGAAAATGTGTTTTATTATATAAATAGGAATTTGTAGAATTTTTTAATTTTTTTTTTAAACTCCAAATGTTGGTAAAATCACATCCCAATTCATTTCTTGCGACTCCATTTGCCTGGACCGGCGGGTTTTGAAAGTGGTCGACATTTTGTTGTGTGTACATGTGGCACAATGCATAAATAAGTTTTTTAATTTATATTTAATATAAATATATACTATTATAATTAAATTTTTTTATAATTTTATACTTAAACTAGGAAATTATGCTTAAATAAGCCTTTTTAACTACTAGTGTACAGTGAGACAATAAAGAAAATACATATAAAATATATTTATTAACTGAAAGAATAAAATTTTAAAAATAAAAACATTGACATATAAATTAACAAACAAGTAAAAACTAATATTTTAACACAAAAACATTTCAATTTATCAACATATATCAAGTGAGATTAATAAGAATATTTTTATAATTGTAAACTAAATTGGGACAAAATGCAGTATTTTACCCTACATTCATTTTAAGCGTATTTAAAGTGATAAAAAAAATAAAATAAAATAAGATAAGTTAAGAGTTTGTAATTCGTATATAAAATAAAAAGTAAATAAATTTTAAAGATTTTAAAAAATTTTTACCAATTTTTACACCAAACGGACCCTATGTTAGGCTTTCTTTTTTATCCTTATTCTGGTCCTCTCAATTTAGTATGATCGAACCAGATTTCTCAATTTATCAACTCTAAATTCGGATTAAATAGAGAATCAAATGTTAAATTATGTATTATGAACATATGAGAAATTATTAGAGATCACCAATGTTTATTAATATAGTACATTAATTGTACTAGTCTTTGATGCAACTCACGGCAAAGTGTATCAATTAAAACTTTTATAGAACCCTCGTTATATAAAATTTATCTCATAGGTAGCAAAATATATCACTAAATAATAATTTCTCATATACATATGGATAATTTGAAGTAAAAAAAAAAAATTAAAATTTAATTTTTATTATTTTTTAATTAAATTTTATCAGGTATTATTTATACATTATTTTTTAATTATTTATATTTTTTGAGGACTCCGTATGCAACCCAACAGCAGAAAGTTTAGAAGCAATTTTTTTTTTTTTTTCTATTTTCCTTTTTTCCACCACAAAATGAAAATAGCGACATGTTTAGAAAAGAAAAGAAAAAAATTAATAATCAATATGGCTGCACTAAATAATGATGTTCATCTACCAAAGCAAGTAAGCGAGTGAATGTCAGGCTACGTTTGATAAAATAAATTGGTAGTTTTAGTTATTAGTTATTAATTTTTTAATTTTTTTAAATGATTAAATTTATTATCTCATATTTTATATTTTTTAAATATTACATAATAAAATATTAAATTAATAAAAAGTTAAAAAATTAATTACTAAAAAAATTAGTTTTTTTTAAACACAAAAAATAACTTTTTAATAATTAATTAAAAAATTAATTTTAAATTATTAATGCCAACATTTATTAATGCCAAAGTACAATTAATGTTTTTTTGTATTTGAACAAAATTACCCTTTTCTAGTATTTAAATAACTTAGGTGTTATTTGGTTTATTTTTTTATTTTTTGTTTTTTGTTTTGAGTTTATTTTCTATTTTACATTTTTTTTGTGTTTTTTAAAT
>JAVXUM010000011.1:543104-560252 GCA_035590655.1 Pouteria glomerata | reverse complement strand
CCCCCCCCCCCCCCCCCCAAAACAAAAAAAAAAAAAAAAAAAACAAAACAGAACTACACGCATTGAGGTAAAAATGTTCCGACTTTATTCATAAAAAAAAAATGTTCTGACATGTTCACGTGTTTTTTTAGGGTATAGTTAGAGGGAAGCTAGATCAATTGCGAAGATGCTTCGAGGTTTGAATTTTTTACTTCCAATTTGTGTTGTCATATTTTGGTATGGACTTTATTATGAACCATATAAACTGTACTTGATTTAATTGTCTGGTGGGTATAGGTCCAATTTGCGGCAGGCAGAGATCTGAGACCTGGACAACTGGGGAGTATGATACAAACATTAACAAACTGGTAATACATATATTTTAAAATAAAATAAAATTATTGTTCATGCACTGGTCAGGTGATTGGTTGAATCTTGAAGTACGTAATATGATTTTATTGTTATAGATTCTGTAGTCCACAATTTAGCTGTTTGAGAATTAAGGATCTTCATTTTAAAGGCATGACTAATTGGACTGCAAACTGGATGTTGAAGCATTCCTGCTGGACCCATCAAGATTTTAAACATTGTTGTTTAATGTATGAACCTGGCTCTAGAATTATGTAACTTCGAATAATTCTTAAGACAATTTAATGCTGGTGATCTAGTTTTTCAAAAATGTCTTTTAGCTCTGGAGGATGATCGGGCGTGGTAAAGTATTTTGGTTTTGATAGTATTTGCTCACTGCAACTATTTTGGTTTCATTGTAATTGGAGGAATTATTTCAAGTAACTTTTGGTTGGATGTAGAAGGCATCATCATCTTTGTCTCTCTCTCTCTCTCTCTCTCTGTGTGATGCATGGACATCCATGTTAATTCGACTTGATACTTGCTGTAAATTTCATGAATCTTAGGGATTTTATCCCTCGTACTAGTTTTATTTACTTATTATATGTTTGTGTTAACATGCATTCTTTAATCAAAGAAGCTGTATAGAATTGTTGAATCCGTATGATGACCCTGTTGTCGTTATCGTCATCGTTGTCTCCCAGGTGCCGGCTCCATGATTTGACCTTTTGGTTTTTCCTGCAGCATGAAAACCATATTAATGAAGCTTTTATATTATTCCTTGGCATTACATTTATGCTTCTTTTATTACTGTGTTGTTTTTGACTGAATAGCATGACATTAGGCATGAAGTTTTGATGTCTTGACTCTACACAGAAATCTCTTTTAGTGGGCAAGTTATTTGATGAATCATTAATGCAACTTATAGCCTTTCTAGAGTTCTAATCCCTTCTCTGGAGAAACGTACTGTGTTAATCAGGTCATGAGAAGTTAGTTAAGTGCCCATCTTTCAACAGGCAATTGTCAATAGTAGTCCATAAAACACGGGTTTACATGCTGAAATTAGTTTAGACATGCAATATACCTAACTTTAATGGTTGCCAATTTCCTTAATTAACTTCAAAATACATGACAGCATATGACTACAATAACTTGAGACAGTTTTTATTGTAAGTTTGAAGAGTTCTGGTTTCCACTATAAGGATTTATATGTATGGGTCAGCAGTATCAAGTTGCTCCAAGAAAATAGGGAACATGATAACAGACGTGGGAATTGGAGTGACCATTAAGAAAAATAAACTGTTTGTAAAGCGGTGGAAGTGGTAACTTACCAAGGGGGAATGTGCTACAGCTTCCCATTCTTCCAAACCTCTTGCTCATTGGAGAGCATATGGGTTGCATAAGAAGATTCTGACAATTGTGTTATGTGTTCATTCCAATACTACGTGGAAAGAGGAAGAGAGAACAGAGAATGATGATGGAGAATCTTTGTGGCTCTGCCCAGTGTTGTTAAAAGCCCACCAAGTGCTTGGACAACGCAAAGCGAGGACTGAGCATCTCACATATCTCCAGGTGAGGCGCTGTTAGTATCGCAACACCTAGGCAAGGGGTTTTGCCTCTGTCACGTTATGTAATATTTTGATTTTGATTTTGGGGGTTTTTTTTGGGGGGCCGCCTTAGCTGCATGGCTCATCCATTATTTTGGACAAAGATGGGTCATAATATACCAGTGGAAAATATTTTTAGGCTGAAAAGAGATTTTAAGCCCCAAGGTCTAAAGGCTTGTTATGACCAGTGGAATATAATTGATTTTATCTATTTGCATGATATTGATGATAGTAATGAATGAGTAATTGGAAGTTTGGGTATTGACTCTGATGCGGAAGATAAATTGATTTTCGTCAATAAAAGCTTGACATGGAGTCATGTGGTTTATGTTTCTAGTGATGGATCTGATGAGGGCATAGGTGATGATGCGATGGATGTGGATGAAGACTAGAGCATCCTAGAATTTTTTTGTTAATTTATGTAGACAAGATTATGTTTTTGTTTTGAACTTATATTTTTTTTTTAAAGAATAGTTACCAGTACATTATCACCTATATTTCTCTTTAATCATTGCCATGTATACTTAAATGGAAAAATATTGTGATTTTTGTTTTTTAAATAGTTATGAATTTACTCTCTCTCTGAAATGTTTGGAGCCTTAATTTGTTTGTTTTTCTCGTTTTTAACTCTCTCTAAAGTAGCGCTTGGGGCCAGGCCAGGCCAGGCCACCCCACCGTTTGACCTCATGGGATAAGGGGTTTTGGTTCCTTAGGGTTCCTAGTACTTTTAAGATTTAACAACTAAAATCACTCTTTTAATTATTGAAATTGGTTTGTCATGGTGACAAGGGGGTGTGTCCTTGAAAGCCCAAAACCCTCAAGATTATTGTATTCTAATGCAATTTTTTTTTTTTTTTGGGGAGGGGGGCGATTAATCTTAATAGTCTATTTTCCGTTGAACCTAAAGTTGAAAGTTAAATTTTCAACATCATCTTTAATTGTTCAAAAGCCTGGACAGTAGAGGTATCAAGTTTGGGTGTATTTGATTTACAAATAGATTATCTCATGGGAGCCATTACAAGTCCCTCAAACAGCTCTAGTTGCGTGGCTTAGTGGATGATATTGAAGAGACTCACTAGTTATTAGATAATCCTATTTATTGTTTTGATATTAAAGTTTTTAGGGTTTGATTTATTGTGTTTCATAACTGCAAATCCACTTAAAGCTTGACTTCACCTTCAGAGGTGGTTTAGGGGGTTATGGAGGGGTTGGTCCTTCATTGATTTTTGGATGCCTCCAATGTTACCAATAGAGTTCAGATAATAATGTGATATGACCTTGGCTAAATTTTTCTTCATTCATTACATGTAACTGTTTATAGTACATGGATGATTTATAGATCTAATAATTTTGGAACTTTATGTACTTTAATTTCCTGTTGTGTTCTAAGGTCTTTGTTATATTGATCTATCCTTCTGTCATTCAAGCCTATTTTTGTGAAGGAGGGCATTTTATATTCCTTCTCAACATGTAAAGCATTTGGTTTGTCCTTTTTGGAGATTCTAGCAACACGATCTTTTTGTTATAAATGTAGGACATGCTAACAAGGCTTTAGGTTGAGCTACTGTCTTACAAAAGACCTTCATTTATTTTTCTCTTGTATTTTCCCCACAGATTTGGGCTTCTGAGGCTTACTTGAAAATAAATATTAAATCTCTGATTTGCCATAACAATTTGTTTTGTTCATTTTGAACTAAGCATAGGTTGACCACATCAGACAATCTTCTTATATCAATTCAAGAGAAGATAAAATGGGCAGATACTATGAATGAGTTGGACAAGAAACACAGAAAGGAAGTTGAAGAGAGGGTTGAAGAAGTGAAGAAGTCACTTGCCATCAAGGTCAGTTGAATCTGGTTTCCTACACTTGAGAGTTCCTTTTTTCCTCTTGTGCTAATAAAAAATGTTCAGTATATGTAGTGCATGTACCCCTTTTGGTTGTTCCATTTCTTATGAGGATGTAACTTTATATTTTGTCGATTAAACCATTCAAAGGTATTCGATTCAAGAGGGGGAAGTTTTTTTAATACCTTGGCTCTTTTTCCTATTCAATAAAAATTCTTTTGTTGACCATAATGGAAAACAGTGGTTGCTTTGAACACATGGTAGCTAAACAAACATGTATTCTGTTAGTATATTATGAAATGATGTCACAAAGCATAAGGCGGAAGAGTGAAACTAGCAAGACAGAACAGAGGTATGAAAAGAGAATATAGAGAAGAAGATAATTGGAAGGACAAGAGAAGACCAATGTAGAAAGATGTGACCAGGGAAGCATAGAAGTACAGAGGAAATATAAGAATAGGGAATCTTAAAAAGTCGAGGAAAGATGTAGTTAGTAAAAATAGAGGACGTTAGAGCTGCATTCATGTCTGACACTTCGTTGGATACAAGTGAAATCAGTACTTTTTTTTGGCTATCCTAATTGTGAATAGGTTAAGCATGCAAGTAAAGATTTGCAGTCTTGTATATGTATATATTGTTACCATGCAACATTGGGATTTTTAGTAAAACCTGGGAGCTTATTGAAAAGAAAATAATAAAACCAATGAGGCTGGCTGGAAACTAGCTATTTTTTGGGTAAGTGGCAGAAATTAGTTATTGTTGTATCAGGAATTCTTGTTTTTGGTAGTTGTGAGTTTGACAAAACAGTCTTAAAGATGTCTTAATTCAGTTGCTGGGATATGTTGGTCGATGTGTCTTACTTACATTGTGGCAGAAGTTACAAACTGTAAGCAGGCCGATATTGACTTCAGAGGGCATGAGGAGATCTACTCTGAATCTGGTGGAGTGATGGACTATGAGGAAGACCGTAGCCGACCAAAGAGGTAATTTATGGAACTTCAATTATCTGCCACTGTGTTTGGACTATGGATTTGTCCAGAGACGGGAAAATTGAAGGAAAACGAAATTACTTATACATGTTCTTTTTTTATGATTAACTGAATAATGAATAATTTCATTAGCAAATAACTATTTTTTCCTCATTTTTTACTAGACTAAAAAATGAAATAAATTTAAATTCTTTCACTTATTTTTCCCAATATATTCTTTGACTTTTTGTTTCTCTCAACAAAATCCATGATCAAACATAATACAAACTTAAAGCTAATTGTACTCTTGATGATATTGATCTATGTTTGAAATGGGGGATCCCAATTGATGTAAATAGATGATAGTAATTCTTTTGTATATCGGGGCTATGCCCCCTAGACATCTGTAAATTTATCCCTATCAATCCAAATTATCTTACTTACCCCCCCTCCAAAAAAAAAAAAACATTCCCCAAACCATTCTCTAAAGCATTAAAATATTTGTTCTTCAAACAATCAAATTTTAGTTTATTTTATTTTTTTTGTTTTCCGTTTCAAAAAGTTGAATAACGGGAATAATTTTTTGCTATTAAAAATTTTTGGAGGGGATGGACACTGTGTTCTTAAATATAAATAGTGGTGTGCATGTTCACTATTTTAAGTAGACTTTACGGAAGCTGTTGGGGGGCAAAAAAGGCAGATAAACAATTTTTGATTCCCTATTATAGGAAATTACCTTGCGTAGGGAATCAATAGAGATGCCCTATGCAGTTAGTTTTCAGCCATGAAATCATTGAAATGTATTATCAGCAGCGACATGATTCTGAACTTACTATCATTGTCTATTTATTGACTACCTTTTATATGGAGATTCTGGCCAATGCTAAAGAATTAAGCACGAAATGAAATACTGATAATTTGCTTGCTTGAGTTACTAAGTTGCCTTCATTTATTGAGTGGCTGTCCTAGAACTTTAGCGTCTAAAAAAACTTAAGCTCAGCAATGTAAATTATTGGTCTTTGTTTGAAATGATTCAATGTTTCTGATGAATACCTTGGAAACTTGCAGGAGGCGGCACCCAATAGGTTGACAAGAGAATTGGACCAATAGGATTGGTTGTCTACCAGCTAGCCGTTTTTCAGTTCAAGGCATTCGGACAACACATGATTGCTGGTTTGGGCACTGTTCTCTCTGAAATCCAACTTTTCTGTCAATTTTAGACTCAAATATGACAGCAGTTAAGTCTGTATTGGAACCCCATTGTTATTCGTTTTTGAGTCCAACAAAGATCAGATTAAATTTGGCAGTGCGGCTTATTAGGAAGTTAAAGGGGTAAAATATGCGAAGAAATAGTTTTTTCAGTTGTGCTTCATGTTGTTGCACACAATTATATACTCTCTTCAGCTATGCAAAATAACAAATTACAGTGGATGGGAATTGCTATTGCTTTGCAGATAACATGGATGCCGTGTTTTGCCTCATATTTGCTGTGGAAACATGGGTAATGATATATTATAAGAAAATTTTGCCAAAATGATGCCTGTTGTATTGTGCTACTAGAAAATTTTGCAGGGTTTTATAATTAACTATGATTGTATCATTTTAAAACAAAAATACATAAAGTTATTTTTTTTTTTTTGAAACTGAAAAAGTACGGTGGTGTCTTTTGGTTATCATACTCAGAGCGGAGTCGACTAAGTGACAAGATAGTGTGGAGAGCAAATCTATCAATCAGTACGCTAAGCCTCGGTAATACCATCTTTAATAAAACAAATTAAGATGAACTTCGTTTTCGACAAAATGTGCACCCATTTCGAAGTAGTTGCAGGTGCAAGTAGTCAAAAAGTACTATTTGCATTCTTAGTTGCGGCCAAACACATAATTATATTGCCATTGGTTGCTTCCTCGTGCAGAAAACCACTAATCTTTTCCCCTAGTCTGTCAATCGGATTTACCAATCACGTATATTTGGACAAACACTATGATTTTAAGTAAACGAGCACTATGATTCTAATTTGGAATGTTACGTAAATGATAGTTTCTTGTGAATTTGGCTTCTAACTAATTTAAAATTCAATCTGTTTGTCATTTGTATGTATTTGTATTTATACTCTAGTATCTTAAGGAGTGTTTGGTGTAATAAAAAGTGAGATAAAATGAGAAAATTTGTGAGTTCATAATTGGTGCAGTGAAATAAATGTTTAGAGATTTTTAAAAATTTTCAGAATTTTTCAATAAAATTCGGAGAGTCAAACACCCTCTTAGATGACATTTGATTTACACTATCATTTTTGTTTTCTATTATCTATTTTGAGATTCATATTTTAAGAATACTAAAAATGTATTTAGTTTGATATTTTTTATTTTTTTTATTTTAGGATTTTTTTTTTTTATTTTGAGTCAAAAAGGTTTAAAATGACTTTTAATCATTTTGTATTTTATGTATAAATTGGTTTTTTGTTTTTAAGACAAGTTTTGAAAATATGAATGGTTAAATACATTTTGAATTTTTTTTTTTAATTTTCAAAAAGAAAAGCAGAATCAAAACATATATACCAAATAGACTTTCAAGATTAATGAATATGTTAAATAATTAATTTATTTTAAATTAAATTAAATCGTGTCAATTTTGAGTAAATGTATTTATGTCATATCAAATTTTTGATTTTTCTTAGTAATTCTATGTTTGTATCCATGGTATTTTTGTTATTTTCTCGTGTTTTTTTTCTAATATTACTAATTCTTAATTTTGTAATTTTTTTTTTTTTTTTTTTTTTTTTTTGGGAAAAGACCAATACTACGAAGTTTACGTGTTTTAATACTTTGAAACTCCATCTAAATCCATTGGCTAGCGACGCTGAGAGGAATATTTTCTAGTCTTTCATCGAGCAACTCAAAAAATAAAATAAAATAAGCAAATATGCCCAAACTCTTAAAAAAAAAAAAAAAGTTAATAACAAAAGAAACATTGGTCGTAGCTTACATCGACAAAGTTGAGGATAGAGTAAATATAAAAAAATATTCCATTGAAAGAGACCAAATTGTCCCCCAATCAACAGCAACCCAAAATTAAGGATGAAAATTTGTGTTGATATATGGTGTCTATTTCTACTCCATATTCAAATATCTCAAAATTTTAATAAATTATATCAAATATGAAATTCTTATACTTTAATGGAACTAAAGTTAATAAACTACAGATTAATACCCTTCATTTTTGTATTTTCAAATACCAGAATGTTAATATCCAAATCAGTCATTCATAAATTCTTCTTAAAATGTTATTTCTCAATAATTAAATTTTATTTTTCTTTAATTACTCTAATTTTATTGTGACTTTTCTGTAATTATTCTAATTTTATTGCGACTGTCTTTACCTAAATTTCTTTAAAACGAATATCCATCACCATTATCACTACATTCACTTCGTCTTTTTTTTTTTCATCATAATCATTATTATTTTTTTATAAAAATTTATATGAGTGCGTTTTAGTTATTAATATTTTTCTTTTCTTATAGTAAATTTTAAGATATATAGGTTGTATAAAGAGAGATAGCAAAATGAGAGTTTAAAGGGAGAAAGTAAATCTTCATAGAATTTCTCTAATATTTTTATTTTGTATCTGGTATGCATATAATTTAGATAAAATTTTGTTAGATCACAACTATTGGTGAGTGGATGGGGCACATTGTCGCAAGCGGATAGTTTAATATGTGGAAATGTGATAAAATTATAATAACTCAAGGATAATTTTGTAATTAAGACTTAATTAATTTATTTAAAAATTAAATAAGATATTAGGGGTTTGTTTAGATCTCCACAAAAAAAAAAAAATCTCTATAAATCTGTATTGAATTTAAAATTTTAACTTAATGAATGAATTACAAAATTATAATTTTTATAAATTTATACTAAAATTTTTTCACTTTAAATACCCTTTAATTGTATTTATATTTTTATCTGAGATTACAATTTTTAGAAATTTATAATTTTTTTTTTAAGTAACTCCAAACACCTCCTAATATGTATTCGTATTTCTGCCTGTAGTTTCATTTTGTATTATGGTGCGTGTGATATTGCCAGTTTACCCAAGAATCGCAAAGGCAAAGGGCATTATAGTCCTTTCAAAAAAATTACAATTCCAATTTTCGCACGTACTTTTCGTCTACGTTGCACACAATGCAGAGGAGTCGTTGGATCCCAAGGGCATCAAATGGCGCCAAAATAAACCAACGTTTGAACATTCTGACTGGCAGTTACCGGCTCTCCACAGTGCTTAGGCCGGCGATTCCTCAGAAGCTGCGCTCTTCGTCTTCTTCTCTCTGGATCTTCCGCGCCCATGCCATCTCTCTCTCTCTCTCTCTCAAACTTGTGTCTCCAATTTATTATTTTATTATTTTTTGAGTTTATTATTTTGGGGTTTCGTTGTCTTCCAATTTGTCCAATTCCATTTAAACTGGTGTTGATTGGTTACACCCACAAGGTTTATATACATATATGATATGATTCATCTCACTATATTCTTTGTACGCTCTCTCCAATCCCCATCAAAAAACCGACCCCAATCCCAATCCGAGTAGGGTTCTTGAAGATTCAGAGGATTTGGGGCCGGGTATATTTTTGGTTCTCTCCTATCAGGTGCCAATTTTGTTTTTCTTTCTTTTGATTTGGTTTTTGGACCCCAAATTTGGTTACAAAAAGACTATTTAATGCTCATTAATTTATTGTTTCAAACTTTGATAACTGTATTGGGTTACATTTTGCTTTACCACCTCGATCTGGGAGTTTACTCTCAAGTGTGCATCTCTAAAATTTTATTTATTTAGTTAGTATTATTATTATTGTTGTTGATGTTGTTCTTTAGCATATTGAGAAATAATCGAATGAAAAGCCCATCATGGTATTAAGAAAAATAAAAAAATTTGACCTAAAAGGACTTGATTGGAATTTAAGTCCAAGTTGATGAATATGTCAAAAACATATCCATAAGGATACAGTGTTATAACTAAAATTATTTATTTGTGAATATTGTTTTTGGGGCTAACATATCTTTTGGTGCAAAAGAAAAAAAAAAAAATCAAAATAAGTGTTGTTTGAGCCAAGTTGTTTGCGATAAGTAAAAAGGAGAGGAATTTGGGATTCATTTGAAGTAATTGGAAACATGCAGATTCTTTACAGAAAACTTCCCAAGAGGAGAGTTGTAGCTGAAAAAGATACTGGAATGGATGACAAATCGATGGCCCTTGATGCTGTTATCAAGGAAGCTGTTGATCTGGTATGTTCTTTAGAACTCTCAATTAAGTCCAATCTAAGTTTTCTTTTTCAGGTTTCAATTGTGCGATCAATTTGTTTTTGTTTGCATTTTAATCCTCCTGTACACCACTATTTGCTTCTACTGGTCTCTCTAATTTATTCTAGACATCCAATAAAATGATATGATTCTTCTTGCAAGCAATCTTAACTCACAAATATGTTTCTATACTTCAAAATGAAAGTTGTAAATTAATTTTTGGAAAATGAAAATGGTGGAAATGGAAGAAAATGGGGATAAAAATCCCAATAAAGGTGATATCGAATCTAGGATTTGCTCCATGCAGGAGAATATACCTCTCGAAGAAGTTTTTGAGCATCTTAAATGTACAAGAGAGGGTCTGAGCTCTGATGCAGTTCAAGAACGGTTAGAACTGTTTGGCTACAATAAACTTGAAGAGAAAAAGGTTAGGGAAAATTCTTTTGAATGAACTTATTTTCTTTTCCACATCATGTCTTGTTTTACTTTCAGTTGTTATCATTTTTTTATATACTTTTTGTCACTGCTTGATTTGTTGTTATGACGTTCTTTCTTCCCCAGGAAAGTAAAATATTGAAGTTTTTGGGATTTATGTGGAATCCTCTGTCATGGGTCATGGAGGCTGCAGCTATAATGGCCATTGGTCTTGCAAATGGAGGGGTAAATCCACATGACCTTTTCAAGAGAGAGAGAGAGAGAGAGAGAGAGATTATTCCAGAATCCATATCGATGAAACTTATTTTTGCAGGAGAAGGGCACAGATTATCATGACTTTGTTGGCATCTTGATCTTGCTCATTGTGAATTCCACCATCAGTTTTATTGAGGAGAATAATGCAGGAAATGCAGCTGCTGCTCTTATGGCTCGATTGGCTCCAAAAGCCAAGGTAATAAATACAAAACACAGTCACCCAAACGAAAAAAAATTGATTTTCAATTTTTTTATTTTTTCCCGTAACTTTCATTTGGAATAAGGGAGTGTTCTGATATATAAACACTCCAATTACTTCTACCAGGTCTTACGTGATGGAAAATGGAGTGAGGAAGATGCTTCGGTTTTAGTTCCTGGTGACATAATAAGTATCAAACTTGGGGACATCGTGCCAGCTGATGCTCGTCTTCTGGAAGGTGATCCGCTAAAAATTGACCAGGTATGTGATTCACTCTAGAACACGAGAGATCTCAACTTTTACATACACAATTTAGTTTAAAAAAAAAAATAAAAATCTTGACATTTTTTCTGTTTGTATCTGTGCTATAAGTTTTCAAAATTGCATCCCATGCTTTACTTTTTCTGGACCAGCATTTATGAGACTTCATCAAGTATGATGTAAGAGGAAATCCTATTTTTTAAGAGAAATTAACTAGGATATTTTTTGATGAAAATTACATTCTGATATTCTAGGCAAGTCCATTTAGCGTTTGTTGACCTTTTTTATCACCTATTGTTGCTTATGGCATTTCTATGCTTTCCTTTCAGAACAAATTAAGTCCACCAAAATTTCTACAACTTCTTTATTGTTGAATCAAAAATTGGTAGAACTCCACCTCCTCTTACTCTATGCTTGGAGCATTTGCTAGAAAGAGAAAAATAGAGAGTATTTTTTTAACAGCGCAGGCTTAAGCTTGGAGTCTTGGACTTACCCTGTATGTGCATCTTGTGGGGAGTTCACGGGCTTGGGAATTACTCTCTAGGGCTGGATCCATATGGCCCTATAAACCTGCCTTGGGAGGTTCCTCATCATAAAAGAAAAGACCATTGTCTATCCCGGATAGCTCACAACTATTGAATGTCTCAAATTTGTTCTGTCTCTTTTTGTTGGTAGGCTTAGAAGTAAAGCCGGATACCAGAAGTTGATTAAGTGAATGAGAACAGGGTTCCACAGCTTATATTTTGTGAACCTCGCTCTTAATTTTCACGAACAAGTCTAATTTTTGTGGTTGGAATTCTAGGAATCTAAAATGCTCCAACATAAAGGAAAGAATTTGGAACACGTAATTTTAGAAAGAATAAAAAATCTGATCAAGACAATTTGATCTCTTTAAAGAAAAAACCATTTTGTTCCCTTCATTAGTGAGGTGTTCATTAGGGATGTGCCTAAGAAGGCTGACAGAAAATGTGTCTTAAATATTTAAGGTTTTGTAATGAATGTTTGACTTTCTCAATTGTTTCAATGTGTATAGATGGTCATAAATAATTAAGTATCTTGGTGGAAGTTTTAATTTTAACTACTCAGGATTGTTGATCAACTATTTTACCATTATTTAGGTAAGTTAGGTATCTTACCCGAAATCACATTGTGCTGGAGTCACATTGAATAGAAACCAGAAAAGTAATCACTATCGTAATATCATTATGATTTAAAAGAGGCATTGGTTTTTTCCATAATAATTTACTTTCCAGAGTTTACTATATTTAATATTTCTCTTTCATTTGCAGTCTGCTCTTACTGGAGAATCACTTCCTGTGACCAAGAACACTGGTGATGGAGTTTACTCAGGTTCAACATGTAAGCAAGGTGAAATTGAAGCAGTTGTCATTGCTACAGGAGTTCATACTTTCTTTGGTAAAGCAGCTCATCTTGTGGAAAATACAACACAAGTTGGGCATTTCCAGAAGGTTTGGTCCTGAAAATTTCCTATCTAAATAATGCCAGTCCAAAACAGATTGGCGTAGTTATTATCAATTTGATTATGCTGACTTAAGACATAGGTGGATGTTTAACAATAATGCTGCCAGTCATATTTATCTTCAAGGGTGCTAAATTCATATGATGGTTTCAGGTCTTAACATCAATTGGAAACTTCTGCATTTGCTCCATTGCCATTGGGATGGCAATTGAAATCGTTGTCATATTTGGGATTCAGCAGAGGGGATATCGTACTGGTATTGATAATCTTCTTGTCCTACTCATTGGTGGCATCCCCATTGCGATGCCAACTGTTCTTTCCGTTACCATGGCTATTGGTTCACACCGCTTATCTCTCCAGGTGTGTGGAGACGCAACAAGCTTAACAAATTTATTTGAGATATCTCTATGCATTCAAAAGATCTAAATTTTAGTCCCTATATATGGATTTAGAAGTACACAAGTGTGAAATTGTTTGAAAAAAATGCAGGGTGCCATAACAAAGAGAATGACAGCTATTGAGGAAATGGCAGGGATGGATGTGTTATGCAGTGATAAAACAGGCACACTAACCCTTAACAAGCTCACCGTGGACAAAAATATGATTGAGGTTGTACTTTCCATTCCCCTCTATTGCTGTTAATCTGCATTAAAATGCTTGATATTATAGTGAAACTGCCTTGCGGGTAGAAACTGACCTCTTGGGCATGTTGGTAACAAATTCTGTGTTGCACAAAAAAGCAAGCCCAATGCAAATTCATGGTGGTATTATCCATGACATACCTACCTTTTAGGGTAGAGGATTATAATTTATGCCCTACTCTGAAGTGAAGTGTGAAACTTATATTTTTGCCAACTTAGATGCCCATGAAATAAGTACCATATTTGTTAGTACAATTGACCCCTCCTTCTCTCCAAACCAAAGGCCCAGTTGTCCAAATTTGTTACATATCTTGGGAGAAGTCATCCCTAAAAGCTAGCTGTTAAAGAGACAGAATCCAACGCAAATAAATCACCACACTGGCATCCCATACAACCAATATGGGACAATACATCCCATACTACATTTGCCCATGGATCATAACAAATATCTATTTGATTAACGTTCTACTTAGTTTTATATGAATTGGAAATTCTTTTGTAACCTTCAAGTCATTTTGATGTCGCCTATGCCACTACAGGTTTTTGCCAAAGGTGTTGACAAGGATATGGTTGTACTAATGGCTGCAAGAGCATCACGGTTAGAAAATCAGGATGCCATTGACGGCGCAATTGTTTCAATGTTGGCAGATCCTAAGGAGGTATTGAATTTAACACTCAAAAATATTAGGTCATTTGGCTTAATGGATTAGAGATGCTTTTTTAACCAGCAATGGAAGGCTGTGAAATCTCTTCCTTTTTTGTCATTCACAATGGAAAGCCAACCTTTAGTAATTTCCCTATTACCATTTCAATTGCTAATTTCTGCATTAATTTTTTGGAGTTATTCACGCAATGTTGACTGTTAAATTGACTGACAGTGAATGCTTTTCTTTGCATTTAATTATGAACTTTTTTACTGAGGCTCTTCCTAATGAATAATTTGATCGTGTAAGGCACGAGCTGGAATCAAAGAAGTTCATTTTCTCCCATTCAATCCAACTGACAAAAGGACAGCACTCACTTACATAGATGCAGCTGGTAAAATGCATAGAGTGAGCAAAGGTGCACCAGAGCAGGTAGAATACTTGACTATCTGAAATATACCTGGTTATTCATAAAACTAGATGTAAATGTTGCTCAGATTTTTGTATGCATGCTTTGTAGATTCTCAATCTAGCATATAACAAGTCAGAAATCGAACGGAAGGTGCATTCAATAATTGACAAATTTGCAGAGCGTGGGCTTCGATCCCTTGGAATTGCCCGCCAGGTGATTAACTTTTATCCACTTTTTATCCTTTTATATATTTTTTTTCCAAAACATTTTCGGGACAGCTGGACTTTCTCTTCCTTTCGTTCTAGGAAGTACCTGCAGGCGACAAAAATAGTCTTGGTGGACCCTGGGAATTTGTAGGCCTTCTCCCTCTCTTTGACCCTCCTCGTCATGATAGTGCTGAAACAATCCAGAGAGCTCTAGATCTTGGTGTTAGTGTTAAGATGATAACAGGTGTGTGATACTCTTACTTTCTTTCCTTCTGTTTTGTTACCTTTATTTGTCTTTTTGTTTTGGGAATACAAAACACACCAAGTCTTCTGTACATCAATCTTGTGTACATCTGCAATTTTCTGGCTGCAGAACCAATGAACTAAGAATTTAGCATGGTGTATCCAAATTGTGGAAAAAAGTACAGTTTCATTGATCATATCCATTAAAACTAATCTGGCCTCACCCCAAGTTTCAGTTAGTTGGCCAGGAAATTGGCTTAGCTATTTCACTTAGTATCCATACAAACAAGGGAAAAAAAATCTTACTAGCACAAGAAGACACATAAAAATTGAGAATGAGTCTCTCAAAGCTTATTGCCATAGAGTCTTCTAAATGAGAAGTGATGAAGTTCAAGCCAAGGATTGTAAAGAAATGTCCAATGCCATGAAAATGTAAATGCTGGCTTTTGCATTTTTCTTGCATATCAAATCGTATAATAATTTTCATCTCATAAAACTTCTAGATTTGGAGAGAGATAAAATG
The DNA here is from genome assembly GCA_035590655.1 of Pouteria glomerata. Lineage (NCBI taxonomy): Eukaryota > Viridiplantae > Streptophyta > Magnoliopsida > Ericales > Sapotaceae > Pouteria > Pouteria glomerata. The sequence goes on along the minus strand of JAVXUM010000011.1, from coordinate 544,915 downwards.
TAATAATAGATTTTAATTTTTTTATCTGTAAGAATTGCCTCTATTATTTATTTTATTTGCACTTCCATCCACATATAAATTTTATGAATGAAATCCTCTACAGGTGACCAATTGGCAATTGCTAAGGAAACAGGAAGACGGCTGGGAATGGGCACTAACATGTATCCCTCTTCAGCTTTGCTTGGTGACAGTAAGGATGAAACAGCTGCAACTCTACCAATTGATGAACTCATTGAAAAAGCCGATGGTTTTGCTGGAGTCTTTCCTGGTATGTCTAATGCTTTCAATATGTCTGTCCTGGGTATTTCATATTTATATTGAACTTATGATTCTACTTTTTCTTTTTTTTCTCTGTAGAACACAAGTATGAGATTGTAAAAAGATTACAAGCTAGAGAACACATTTGTGGAATGACTGGTGATGGAGTAAATGATGCACCTGCCTTAAAGAAAGCAGACATAGGAATCGCTGTTGCAGATTCTACGGATGCTGCTCGTAGTGCTTCAGATATAGTTCTAACAGAACCAGGGTTGAGCGTAATCATTAGTGCTGTCTTAACAAGCCGTGCAATCTTCCAAAGAATGAAAAACTATACGGTAGTGTAACAATGATATAAATTTTGGTAGAAACTTGAGGTCAGATAAACTAATTACAAATGCTAAATCTTTCCATTTCTCTTCCACAGATATATGCTGTATCTATCACTATTCGTATCGTGGTGAGTTTTTTTTTTAAATGAAAATTTTTGCATGAGAGATTGTATGAAACTCCTTGCATTAGCCTTATCTTATCAAAAACTAGGATTTGCAAAACAGCTAGGTTTTATGCTGCTAACTGCTTGCTGGAGATTTGACTTCCCCCCATTTATGGTTCTGGTGATTGCCGTTCTTAATGATGGTTGGTCATTCTAATCTTGACTCTTCACAATCAATTCCTTCATTTCTTTGTTTTCAACATTATAAGTATATGTATTTATATGCCTTTCTATTGCTTGGTTTCAGGTACTATCATGACAATATCCAAGGACAGGGTTAAACCTTCTCCTATTCCAGACAGTTGGAAGCTAAGTGAAATTTTTACAACTGGGATTGTCCTTGGTAGTTATTTGGCTCTAATGACAGTAATATTCTTCTGGTTGGCTTTTGAAACTACCTTCTTTACGGTAAATGGCAAACCACATCATGTAAATTATAGCATATGATGAATATATCATTTTGCATAAGCAAAAGGCACATTCATTTGTGGTAAACACACATGGTAATTTGGAGATTGACAAGTCTTTTTCCCCTTAGAAAATCCAATAATTTATGGAAAATCTTCATTGGATGACTGATATTCGATACAAGACATTTCATATGTATAATATTACGTCTAGAACTTGTAAATTCTTTCACATGCACGGAAAAGTCACTTTCTTTAATACAGTCAGAAGATTCTATCCTTCTTCAACACTTAATTTCCCTTTTTATGTTTAGGACATATATTTTTATTTTGCAGAAGCATTTTCATGTAAAGGACTTCAACAAGCACCACCACAATATGACAGATCGGGCAGAAGCTGATCCACTTAAACAAATGTTGGCATCTGCTGTTTATCTTCAAGTTAGCATCATCAGTCAGGCCTTGATATTTGTGACTCGCTCTAGGGGCTGGTCTTTCATGGAACGACCTGGTCTGCTGCTCATAATTGCCTTCATCCTGGCTCAATTGGTAACGAGTCTTATTACACCATTGCTTGGCTTCATTTCAGTAGGTTAATTTGTAGTATATTTAGTTAAGAACAAGGGAAAGAGAGCTTATCAGAAACAAAT
>JAVXUM010000011.1:514512-527287 GCA_035590655.1 Pouteria glomerata | reverse complement strand
CAATGACACTATTTCATACAAGGAACAAAATGTGCCAACTTTGAACAAAATATGCAAAAAATGTTTGTAGAAAACCGAAGATGCAGTGGGAACACCCAAAACACATTGAAATGGACTCAAAAAACTCATCGAACCAGTACAAGATAATGAGTTACTTCAACACAAGAATCCATCAAGCATTTCTTAGGTTCTATCTTATAATAGCAAACCGCCGCCTTTTATTTCTGAATTTTTGGTACTCATCTACCCATAATAAACCTTATTCTTAATCTTGCTTTTACAAAAAGTTAACTTCGTTTACTTATAAGGACAAACACCTTAGATGCAGCTTGACCTTCATTTACTAGAAATATTATTATTCTAGCTATTCTTGATATTTTCCACGTCTTTTTTGGTTGGTGCTTAACAAACATTTAGAATCATATTACTTGCACAACTTTGATTTTGATGGTTCTTGGTTCGCATTAAATTTATTTCTGAATTTTAGTCTCATATCCCTTGTGTCAAGATATGTGTAGGTCTCAAACATTTTATTTAATAATTGAGCTTGTACAAGATTTCCAAGCACTTTTGTTCATTTCCAACATGACCCAAACGAAAATTTGATCCTTATAAGTCAGTCCAATCTTGCCAGTTACCATCACTAAGATAGGTCTGTTCCCTAAGAAAATATGGCTGGATCAGTTCACGAAGAGGGGGAAAAAATTATAGATGCATATGATCCACATATTCCAAGCCTGCATGCCTACATGCCTGTACATATATCATCTTACGAAGCATCGGATTCCATCTTTAGTATAGACAAATTTGTTGGTGGATTATTCAAATAGGTTTCTAAAAAAGAACAAAAGCAGCCATATTAAAACTAAAAAGAAAATCTGCTTTTAGCAAAAGCATCATAGCCTCTTGAATTCCCTGTTCACTCCACACAAACAGGAATAGGGCCAAACATTCTGATAAATAAAAAAAAATGTTTGCTTGATCACCGACATTCTAGAACCAGACAGAAGGTAGGTGGGTTTTAAAATGGTCTAGAAGAAAAGACTTACATTTTTGGATGAACCTCCAACCTCACGTTGATCTGAGCTTCCAATTATATCAGGAACAGGGGTCACTTCTCCGTGACTCGAAGCTGCACTTTCAGGCATAACCAGATCACCCATAGTATGCTCAGGTTTAACCTGAGTTGCTAAATAAGAAGATCCTACTGGCATTTTGTCCCCATTGTTGGAAGAAGAAGCAGGATTTCGAGCAGAGCTGGTCAATGCATTACATGACGCAAGCAAGCTCAACTTATCAGTGGAAGATAGCTTTTCAGCATTTTCACTCATTACCTTATGGAGCCTCGTCTTCATCCTGCTAACTTGGGACTCTATGATACCAATCTTCATAAGTATCTGTTCCAAGGAATTGTCACCAGCAGTGAACTCAAGGGACAACAGTTCATCATCAACCCCAATCTCATTATGGCCATTGATCTTCTTCTCTGCACAAATGGCTGCAGGAAAATAGTCAACAGAATTAGTAATAAAATTAGATTCTAAGATCATATATAACAACTAATATGAAAGCTTCTCAAAACTACAATGGAATTTCTAAATATTTTCAGCAGGAACTTACCAAAAAAAAAAAACTTCAGCAGGAAAAACACAAAATTCATTTAATTCCAAAAGCATACATGGAGTATTTATACCATGCTTTATAGTATGAAAACAATTATACTGAATCAATTTAAGTATCCCCTGAGAACTAATAAACTTGGAAGTAACATCAAATTACCGTAATTTCCTTTTTTTTTTAAACGGTCAAATTACCATAATTTCCTCTAACTCAGAATGTTGCAAATTGCAATCAAGCTTATGCCTTTTTCCTGTTTACATCAAAGTTCTCTGAATTTGAAAACTGTAAAATTTCTAGCCAAACCACCAAGTTTTATTTCCAACTAATACGAAAGTCTCATAAACTTTATGAGAGACTGAAACAACCCTTTCATTCATCAGCAACTACAAGGAATAAGTTATTGGCTTCAGTTTAATCCCATGGTCCCATATCAACACATCCAAGTATGTCATACAATGCCCTGAGAATTAGATACTCCCATGCTCATACACGTCCACAACTCCATTGCACCCAGGCACACCCTGAAACAAACCTTATCAATGAACAGGGTAGTAGAAAGGAGTAGTTTGATACGTGCCAAATGAGAAAAGCTAGAAAATCAGCACGCAATGGAGCTAAATAAAGAAATGGTCAGTCAATGGAAGGTGGGGTGGTTGACTTTGATCTCCCCTCCTTTACAGCAAATTGCAGTTTTCCAGCAGATGACAGACTAACAGAAGCCTGAACTCGGAAAAGGACTTGGGTAACACATCATCTTTAAGTAGGGCACATAAAAGTCAAAACCCCAACACATATAAAAGTCAGCACAATCAACTATATAAATCTATGGCTTTGGCTCGATACTCAAGCACAACCCTAAGATAAAAATATGGTTTTCATTGGTCAACCTTAATGAACCAAACCTAACAAGAGCAATTAGTGTACAAGGTAGTCGTATTGCAAGCTCTGAAGAGGGTGAGATACAATCAATCTTCTCTCTACAAGCAAAGAGGTTGATTTCGGAGTCTGAACTCGTGACCCCCAAGTCACAATGGAAATCCTTTGCTGCTCCAATGCCACCACCATTTTTCAAACCAAACCTAACTGTGTAATATATTCAAAATTGCAGTATTTATAATTAGATGAGTTTGATCCAAGTTTCCAATAGCATGGACATGGATAGGTTGATCTGGAAAGCACTTAATGCCCATGCAAGCTTTAAATTTGACTTACATGCTGATTGATATACAAATGATATACAATCCTTGTTGTTAATTTTTTATATTAAAAAATGACAACTCAGGGCACGAGGCTCCCGCACTGTATTAAAATATACTCTAAAGTTCTGATCAGAGGGCTTTTGATTCCAGTGATTCCACTACTTAAACAGTCACTTGATTTTGGTAAACAAGTTCAAACCCACTTAGACTTGAAAGTTAAGCTTTCAAACCACCCTGGTTTAATAATAAGAACTACAACAACAATAAAACGTTCAAATATCATGCTTTATAACAATTATTTGATTGGCCATAACTTTACACCTAAACAACTTTCACAATGCATTTCTTCATGACTTATTTTTTTCAACTTTACCATCTATTCAGAATGTATCAAATTCAGGTTAAGTAATTCATCTCAAGCGAAAAAATTGCAAACAAATAAAATGTGCCAACTGCCAGCTGTTTAGAAATACAACATGTGGCACCTATTCTGATGTACTCCACACATATCCCTATCCTTCCCTAATTTGTTCAACTGAAAAACCTTTTCCCATTGTATCCATCAATTGGCTTGTCGGTTCGCCGTTTCACATCTTAACCTTCCAAAAATGTTACTTCTCATTCTGAAATATATATAGCTTTCACTTTTTCTATTTATTTCCCATTTATGTAACAGTAACACTTTTTTCATGATAAAGAAACAAAAATTTTCCTTTCTAAGTATGCTTTAGCTTTTACTACATGTATTTTTTCTAATTAGTTTCCAGAAAAAACATTAAGAAACCATGCAAGTCATTTTTCTTAATTATTTCAACTCATTTTAACACAACATGTTTTCTCATACGCCCGTGACAAATTCTTCACTCTAGTCTTGACCCCAATCTATCTCAATATCCTCGTTTTAATAACCATCATTATTGCACATTCCTTTCTTATTGCCCAAAAGTATGTTCTTTTGCATCATTTGGCCCAATTACTGTAGTAAGGATTTGCTTTCATTTGCTAATCCTGTCACCTAATAATTACTAAACACCCTTTTTAAGTAGGTAAAAAGAAGCATTTAAAAGTTAAATGCCAAATAGATTTCAATATAAAATATCCCACCTTTTGAATATCAACCAGCAAGAAAGCATGGCAGCTCATCTTAAAATAATTTTCACTAACCTTTACCATTTTATCTCAAAGTAAAATTCAACCATGAAGCTATAAGCTAATTTGAAAGTTGTCTTATCTTGGAAGCCATGGATTCTAGTAATCTACAGGTTTTCACACTTGCACTTGCTTATCTAGTCTCATCAACTACCAACATGTTTCTTAAAAGCAAAAGCCACAGAACCCATCTTCCAAGGAGACTGAAACTATGAAGGAAAGCATTCGCTTCTTGTGGAAGAAAATAGATTAACTAGAGACAAGACTAGCTTTAAGAAGCGCAGAAATGCTGAAAACTGCAATATATCTGCACATTTAATAAAGAACTCACAGGTACAAACAACAAAATATGTTAACCACTTGAACCGCATGAATTTTGGAATCTTGAATTACCACAAATTGAGAGAGAGGCAAAGACAAAGAGGAGGTCATCATGTCAGTTTTCAAGTCCTTAAACTAAAAACCCATGACCATGAGAATTATGGGAGGAGCATTCTGACATCATATCTCATGTCCCGCCCTTATTCATCAACTATATCTCATAGCATTATAGAATCACAAGCAAAAGAAATTTCTCTCTCTCTCACCTTGATTGCCCCAATTATCATCCATAAAAGCAGCATCACCAGCAGACCTCTTATTTGCTGAAATATAAGACTTAAAATTAGGAAAAGAAAATACTGCATATATCAGGAAATAAAAAACAAGAAGCAAAAATCTATACCATGATAGGAGAACAGGTTGTGGTGTGACATATAGGATGCCATGTCCACTGTGTCTTCAACTTGCTTTCTTTTCTTCCTCTTCATGACTTCTTTTCTTCGAGTTTGACCAGAAAATGGAACTGACTTTGCACCAAACCCTTCTAATACGCAATTTCCTAACTCTAACTGCTTTCGTCGATTGTATTCTGCAAGCTTTCTTTCATACTTCGTTGCTTGGGACTGAAATTCCATAATTTTCAATTCTAGCCATTTACAACGCCACATAAGCGGTCGTATGTGCGCCCTCCAATGAGATGTCAACCTCTTCTTCCTTGAAAAATGCAAACATCATTAATGAATGCATATGGCACATAGTAATTGGTGTTAAGCATGAATATTTCAAAGTAAGAGAAAGTAACATGAGAATAAGAAAGTGCACACTGATAAGATAAAAAAAAAGGCCAAGGGATACATTCATCTAATAATTCAATACTGTTTACCATAAGCAAAAACCTCACTGTAGATGAAAGAATGAATAGAACAGATCTTAAGTTCGAGCAAACTCAGTTTTCAGCAAAGTGCACATAGCTTCAAGAATGTTGATACAGCAAGTCATTTAAATACAACAAGTGCCTCAATTTTAATGTTATCTGCCCTTGGACTTTTGATCACAAAGAAAGAATTTTAGTCTATAGAAGCAATTAAAATTTCTACGTGCAAGTAAATCAATTGTACCACCAAGCATCGCTGATGAATGAGAAAAATCTCCCTGCTTGTTTATAGGCATGAACAAATCCAGAAAGACCATGGGGGACCACCAAACCTATCTTCGTGAGGGTTTATACAATAGGTTATATACATACAATTAAAAATATCTAGGTGAGTCTTTAGCCAAAATAATATCATTCTTGAGAATTATTCCCATTCTAATACTTTCTTGCCATGCGATCACCTATTAATATGGAAAATCCTAATCAATTGTAGTTCCTTTATTTGAATTTAATCAAGTTGAAAAGTAAATTCAGATCATTAAGGCAAACTAAAAAATAAACTGACCATTCAATTTGTACTTACCAATGGCGGAACTAAAAAATTTGTAAAAAGGAGATAAAGATAAAAATCTTTGGAAATTTGTAGGCCCAAGGTACAACAACAATTATATTTTTGAAGCAGGCAATACAATATCTTTTTGATAATATATATCCAAAAGTAATAGAGTTATATAAAACTTTAAAATTTTGCGTAAACCCTTGCTAGGCACCCCATGCTCACCATTGTCCAGCACACCAAAAATGCAAAAATGAACTTTACATAGATTTATATTTTATTTAGTATAATGGTAAATCAAATTTATCTAAGCAATTTGGACTTTTTTTCTCTAGTGCTAATTCCATCATAAAAAAATATTTTGTTGATTCAATTTTTTTTTTTTAAAGAATTTCATTGATCGTGACAATAAGAAAATGCCAGACAAAAAGAAAAGCATTACACAGTATCATCCACTATATTCTCAAGTCCTCAACAAAAAGTATAAAACAGTGTAAGCCCAAAGGTAATCCCCCCTTCACCTAGCTACACAAACAAGACAACAAAAAGCTTTTGAACCCATATATGAGAGGTTCAACCCTTCAAAACTTCTTTTGTTCATTCCTTTCCAAATGATCCAAAAAACGCAAGAGAAGAGCTACTTTCCACACATTGCTTCTGTTGAAACTCGACTTGCATCCCCACCAGCACATCAAAAATTCTTTGGGAAAGTCCATAACACGCCAAAGCTAGAGAGCAACAAGTCCCAGATTAACAACCAACGGAATCCTCTCTCAACATGCATAGACAACACCAATTAACCAACACGAACCCCCTCCTCTAAAGGTTATCGAAGGTGAGGATCTTGCCCTTCATCATGCACCATGAAAAGAATGCTACCCTAGGAGTAGCCCCTGCCTTCCAGAGCTTGTTGATTCAAGTTTTTCTTACAAAAGTCAAAATGCTTGTCATTTTCTATGAAAAATAAAGAAAATTTTGAAACTTACACTTTTTTATTGATACTAATCAAATCAATTTTGCATAAACTATGCCCACAACCATGTTAAAAAACAATTAGTGGTATAAGCCTACACCAGAGTTTGATGATGATGCCTAAAACCTAATTCCAACCGAAAAAGTAAGGTCTCCGGGCGGTCATTGATTAAAAGAGAAACAAACATAAATTGTGCTCACACCCATTCTGTCCACTTCCTTCATTTTTTAACAACAGAAATGTAACTTCTAAAATTTTCCATAGCAATCATTTAGACTTTTGTAAGGAAAATTTGTATCAACAATAACATATATATATATAGAATTTATGATGAAATGTTCCTAAAGAAAATTTAGATTTAAAATTATCCAATATGAAAAACAAGTCATGAACTGCAAAACTAATTTTTTGTTGCTAAGCTGTCTTGTCAATAGTAAAGGTATTGAAGGTATGATATATTTCTATAGCAAACAAAATCTAGAGGGAGATACCTAAGGCAATAAATAAGAGAGAGGATTTTGTATAGACGCATTGAATAACCTCATTATTTGCAGTTATACTTAATAATCTTAGTTTAATTTTCAAATTCATTATATATATATAAACACGCAATTGATTAATGCAAACTTTCCATACTAATAAGTGTGGATGTGGCAAGAAAGTATTAGATTTGGAATAATTTTCAAATGTAGTATTATTTGGCTAAAAACTCTATCTAGGGATAGATTAATTATGTATTTTATTTACACTAAAATTACCAAAAACAAAGAAAAAGAAATATGAGAACTTTCTTCTTCTCGGACCTCATGGGTAAGTTTGAATAGTAGGAATAGAAAGATTCTGCAGAAATGCATTTGGCAAATTTAAAGAGTGGGATGCATTTGTGACTTTATAGAATCTTCTAGCACCACCGCCAAACACCAGTTTGTAACAAAATAAAAAAAAAAAAATTCAACCCCGGGTTACATAGATAGAAGTTGCCATTTGTGAATTTTGGAGGATCCTAGTTTGGTTCTCTCGAAAGGAATTGCTCTACAACCCAGGCTTTTTATGTAGATAGAAGTTGTCATTTGTGGGTTTTGGAAAGACTTGGCATGGTTTTCTTGAAAAGGAGGATGACGCAATATCGCAAGAGGAGGGGGAGGGGACCACCATTGTATGGCAAATTTAAATCCATTAAGAACTAAAACATTAGAATTAAAAAGGAAAACTCGGGGGCCTTTCAAAAAACTAAAAAGGAAAGTTTGGGGATAAGCACATAATGGAAGTACGAATCTGGAATTTTTTTCGTCATGAAAACCCGAGAAAAATTAATATATAGAGAGCATAATGGCAATAACTCGATCAAATGCGGAATATAATCATGTACTAATTTTTAATAATCATTATTAAGTCACTAACTGTCATAAAAGCATACACTATTAAGAAATGTGTCTAATAATATATATCAAGCTATTTCAACACCTCCACTCATGTGAGACCTCAACTCACACATGGAGCGGAGACAAACAAACCAAATTAAACAGGGTGAACAAGACTTGAACCAAAGACCTCCTGAAACTAGAGCTTTAATCCAATAGTTAGTCACCAATTATCAAGTTATTAGGAAATGAACCCAACAATATATATCAATATATTTCAACAATTATAAAGAAAACGGAAATGAGCATTTATCTAAAAATCGTTGAATTTGAAGCACCGAAATTTGGGCTAGGAATTTTTGTTCCCAGATTAATGATTGTTCCCCTTTACACAAGCAAAGAGATTTAAAGAACTTAAAAGCCGAAAGAACAGTGGTATAAAAAATGGTATATACCTCATCCGAAATATTTCACTATATCCATCAAATTGCAGTGCTGGTGAAGCATCACAATGCAATTCTGACTCAACTTCAGCATCACTCAATGTTGTACCGTCAAAAGAACTTGAACTCTCAGTTTCATCCTGGTATTTAGCTTCATCCAATCCAGTACCACCAGAATTTGTGCAATCAAGTATGTCAACATCCACATCCCTACTTCTGTCAGCTCCCTCAGTTTGTTGTTCCGTCAGAACTTCCATCTCGAAAGTGTTGTCCTCACAATTACTTGCACACCTCATGAGCTTATCTTCCGGTTCTTTCATGAGACCTGCTGTCTCCATATTGCTTGAAGCTTCCATAACAGTTTCCAATCTTTCTTTAAGCTCTAGATCAGGACCCATGCCACAATATAATGCAAGTCAGGTCATCTCACCAAACGTCAGTTAACAATTTACGTCACCTGCACCAGGATTCAACATAAACTTGTCGAAGAAACAAAAGAAAGAGCCAAAGAACAGAAATAGTGACATGAGGTTAGAAGAAAAGTTTATATTTGTAAAACAACATGAGACATGATAATATAGACTAGCAGAATTATACTCTTCAGATTTAGTCCATAGAATCTGATGGAAAAGGTTTCCATTCATATATACTTTCAATATTCCAACATGGGAATTCTCAAAAGAAATTTCATGATTCTAGATAAGAACAAAAGCATGCAAGAGGGTATCATGCTTCTTGAAATTCAAGATTAGGTTCATTACCCATTAACCTAAACCTACGGGAGGGAGAAACAAAAAAAGGAAAAAAAAAACAACTACAACAACTCTCCAAAATAAAATAAAAACAACAACAACAATAACAACAACATCATCAATGCGAACTAAAGGTACTATAATCATGTTATTAAAGACATAACTATAGAAGATCCTATTTTACTTGGGTTTACAAAACTTAACTAGAGATAGAACAACATTTTTTCTAAGTTGAGATAATATAACTTTTGAAGACAAATAAATAAAATTGCATATGCTGTGGGAATGAGGAGACAGTAAAACATGTATTTACTTTACATGTGTAACGATTAACACACATTGAAAAAATAGAACTTTTCTCCTTTCCCCCTCCATATAAAGAGTAGGTTGTACCATTTTTTTCTTCACTCATTACTCATTACTAGTGCCGTGCAGAGCGAATTGTTAAAGTCTCCCATTTTCTCTTTTACATATAGTACACTGGTAGTGTTTGTCTCAAAGGCCAACATCATGAACAGGCCCTAACAACAAAAATTGATGGATGAGTTGAAACTTGTCTCAGCTTTGAAAACCCTTTTTTAACCAATTAAAACCCAAATTTTTATTCAATGGGCATCAAGGGGATGCCACCATACTAGGATTAAACATCCAAGTTCTCACAAATGCCAAAAAACGAATCAGATCTCACTCTTTTCTATACTCTAGACAATCATACAAAATAGATAATAAATTACTCTTTAACCCTATTTGCATCCCAAGGAAATACTCGTGACATACCGGATCACTCTTTCCCATACTCCAACTAATTATACAAAACAGATAATATTATAAAATAAAATAAACACTACACAAAATAGACAATACATTACCCTTTAATCCTTGCATCCTAAGGAAGTACTCATGACATACCAAATTGAGATGAAAATGAATACCATAACTCCTTTACCCATCCACAATCTACAAAAAGAGAATCAATTGACTCTCCTTTGCTTTTATAAAGTCAGCACAACTTAGCACCAAAAGCCGTCACTTTCATACACAACACTACACACTACAACCATTTACACAATAGAGCTCCATTAAACTTCACGATACTCCTAAATCCCAGCCCAAGCTCCCTCGTAGGTTTGCATGATACCCAATCTCACTCAATGGTATTTAAAATCATTCTAATCCCAACCCATAAGAAATCCCCCTGTATCTTATCAACCCATCAGTTAGCACCAATAAGTCAATTATTCTTGGTTTGATTTGGTTTGGTTTTTTTGATACGATTGTTGGTTCTGTTATGGCTACATTCTTTGGAAAGCGATTTAGATCAGTTCAGTTCCAAGTTCAGTGTCAACCTGACCAACCTCACCTGACCCATGTGCACTCGGAATACCCCGCATTTAAAGTATCAACAGATCAAAATTTAAACAACATAGGATAGTCATCAGAGTGGCCAAATCATGGGTCTATTGTTTACAAACTTAAGGAAACCGGGTTCAAAGAATACACATTTTTTATATAGAAGGCAACAATATTTTGCTAGTATCAACACGTTCATTCATTAAATTCTTTGTAAAGCACAAAAAGGAATAAATACACTTACAAAAAATTAAAGAAAATTTGAACAATTATTAAAATGATTTAATTGTCCAAGCAAGAATACTCCAATCACTTTAACATTATATTATATTTACAAATTATGAAGATATATAACTAAAGTCATTAAAATATATGAGAAAATAAATCAAAATTTAATCCAATGGTTAGGAAACCTTGCAAAATGATGTTTCACTTCAATTCTTTCAAAAAAAATCAAAAACATCGATATGATTCTTTGAGCAAGAAAACTTTCAAAACCTAATCATGAAATTTCAGTAAGTTTCCTTAAAAGAGAATAAGGATAAACATTGTTAATAATGATGATGACGATGAACAATATTACTAACAACAACTTTATATATACATAGAGAGAGAGAAACAACTATCATTTAAAAATGTGCTACAAAATAAGCATTAACAATGCAAGAAATTAAAATCTTAGGCCTTCAATTAATCTATGGACATTTGCACTCCACAATTAACTTCCCCCACTCCACAATAACTTTAATTTACTAAATGAAAAAAAAAAAAAGAGGAATAATATAGAGTGGGGGAAGCTAATGGAGAAGTGCAAATATCCTCAGCCCTTTAATTATTACAATTAGAAAGTCAAGCCTTAAATTGGGATTTCATCAAAAGCTCCACCATGTAAGTTGTAATTTACCCTAAAATAAATTATAATTGCTCACAAACAAAAACATAAAAGCAAAAGTATGTTTGAAATAGTCTACATGTAATGTACTCTTTCAAAATAAATTACATTGTAACTATCTGTTGATGGAAGGAAAAACTTAAAGTTTACATCATGCTAAACAAGTTTTTTTAAAAAAAAAAAGGAAAGAAAAAATATGACAATTCATACACGCAAAGAAAATGGCATGGAATGAAATAAGAATGAATAAAATATGATAAATAAAATATACAAGTCCATGCTTGGTTGTGGAAGTTGACAACAGATCATTTAGTGCACATCAAAAGCGAATCCTTAACATGTTTGAGTTCACATCAAATTAATTGAACAGCCACCAATTAACATGATGTTTGTCCATTCATTGGAGAGATGTTCCCATTTCAAATACACAACTGTAGTCTAATAACAGTCAGTCTCCCACAACAAATCGGTATAGTCAGAAGCTCAAGGCATAAATGGGTCACAGCAATTCAACGAAAGACTTTACTAAGTGGCTGAAAGCATTGGGTCCTACATTGACACATCACCTTTCTTCTGGGTTAACTCAAATGAAACTAAAAGCAATCATGACAACACTGATGCAACTGTTTCATGGATATCGTGTGGGTAAATAAATCTAGAGATGTCAAAATTACTTGTACCCAGCGAATATCTGCTTCACCCGCCTCATTCAGGGAGGGTATGGGAATATTAATAATGGGAATGGGAACGGGGACGAGGACGGGGACGGATATAGGAATTTTAAGATTTCTCCTAACGGGTATAGGAATGGGTATGAGGGTCTCCACCCCGTCCCATAAATGTTTAAATATTTATTTATTAATTTATATACTTTTTTAATAGTTATTTAATATATATATTATTTTTTATTTAATATATATAATATTTATAATAATTTATAATATTTATTATATATAATATATAAGATATAATTGTTATTATGTTTGGCGGATAAATAAGTAAAAGGACAGGGATAGGGACAGGGAATCCATTACCTTGCGGGAACGGATATAGAAAAATTTTTATACCTGCAACAGGGATAGGGACTGAGATAGGAAAGGGTATTGCTAAATAGGAACGGGAACAAGAAAGGAAAAGGCCATACCCGTGCTATTGACATTCCTAAGGGGGTGTTTGTTTTGCTGAAAATCTCTGAAAAACTCTGAAAGTCTCTAAAAGTTATTCACTTTTTATCTCACTGCACGAATTACGAACCCACAAATTATCTCATTTTATCTCACTTTTT
>JAVXUM010000011.1:487718-505847 GCA_035590655.1 Pouteria glomerata | reverse complement strand
AATAGCAAAAAATGTAACCCCACCATACCCCCCCCCCCCCCCCAAACAAAAAAATAATAATAATAAATTTTGAAAAATTTTACCCGAACCCCCTCGCACTCAAATTCACAAGTCCACCACTGAGGTTGTGTTTGATCCACAGGATAACAGTGAGCTAGACAAATAGTCCCAGGACCTAACAAGACATAAACTTAGGACCTCCTAACACTAAAAAATTTTGATACCATGTTAAGTTAGTAAGTGTCCCAAATGTTTCAACTGTGAGAAAATTGACCCAACAATATATATCAAACTACTTTAACAATTCAATGCCTTGTCAAAAATAGTGATTGCGAAGGCAGATGGGAACGATGAGACTTATCATCGTTTATAATCAATCTGGAGTTGATGGGCTTACCATTAATAGGAGGTTCTTATACCTGGTTTATCTAGCAATTTTTATTTCCACAAGGTGGGAAAAGCACTTCATGTGAGTAATTCAATATCATTTGCAACAATTAAAATTTTGTTTTGATAGCGTGTTTCAATTTGCACAAAAATGGAAGCACTTCAGAAACATTTTGGATGTGTTTTTGTAACATTTCAAGAGCTACAAAAAAATATTATCCCTTGCGAATGATGCTCTTTTGGATAAATGGTTATGGAGATTTGGCATTGAGAGGTCAAATTTATGGAGGAATGTGATTGCGGCAAAGTATGGGGTAGAGAGTGGTCAGTGGACCACTTGGGCACTTAAAGGTGTTTATTGCTCATGCTTATGAAAGACTATTCGGGGATGTGGGATGATTTTGCAAAATTTATATCCTTTAAGGTTGGGCGAGGGCCACGTAATAAGGTAAATTCTGGCAAGATCCATGGATTGGGAGAGAAGACTGTGTGATCAGTTTCCAGATTTATATGGTTTGTCCCATAATTGGGATGGATTGGCGAGAATTTTCCTTCTCATTAACAGCGGTACCAACGTGGCATGTCATCCTTGCGAGGAATTTGCAAGCTTTACACAAGTTTACAAGAAAAGATAATGGAAGGAAGAGAAGACCAACTTAGTTGGAGCCCAACAAAGTTTGAGAAATTCGAGGTAAATTCCCTTTTTAAGGCCCTGTGAGGGAAGGGAGATGAAACGGGTTCTTTCCAATGAGGGAAGGTATGGCATGTCAGGGGACCCCCAAGAGTGTACATTTTTTCATGGTACCTTCTTCATGAGAGGATTCTCACAATAGATAGCCTAAATAGAAGGAACAAAACCTTAGTTAATTGGTGTTACTTATGCAATAATGCAGAGGAGATGATTGATCATCTTTTTGTTCATTGCTCGAGGATAGCGGGTTTGTGCAACTTGGTTCTATCCTGTTTTGGTATGTCACAGGTTTTCCCAAAGGAGGTGAAGTTGGCCTTCCTAGAATGTTGGGGTGAGATTAGAGAAAAGTAAAAGGAAGGCGTGGAACCTAACGAGCAACTTTTTGCATTTTGTTACGATTGGAATGAAGAGCATATGGTGGGAGAGGAACAAAATATGCTTCAAGCCTCAAGACATCTTCAACTGGAATGAAGAGCATTTTATTAGTTGGGTGTCCGAAGGCAAAGAGAAAAGTAAAAGGAAGGCTTGGAACCTAATGAGCAATTTTTTGCATTTTATTACGACTGGAATGAAGGGCATATGGTGGGAGGGGAACAAAATATGCTTCAAGCCTCAAGACATCTTCAACTGGAATGAAAAGCATTTTATTAGTTGGGTGTCCAGAGGCAAAGAGCCGGAAATGAACAACCTTCTGCATTTTATTGACAAAATAGATAATAGTTCATAGAGCTTTTTGTTTAGTGCCTCAAAGTATTGAGGTTTTTGTAAAAGGTGACATCCCCTTGATGCCTTTTTTATTTAATCTTTCTTATTCATTAAAATATATGTATGTATTAAAATATATAGAAATGTTTAAAATATCCCTTTTTTTTGTTGGGGGGGGGGGGAGGGGGGGAATGAAATGATAATCTGCAAATGGGAAATGTTTGATGTATTAAAAAGGCAAAACAGATAAGCATTCAAATGAACTCAAACAGTGGAAATGAGAATGGAGTAATATAAACAGAATAGAAATGAGAATGAAGTGTTACAAATAGAATTGGCTAAGAATCTTTAAATGAACTAACATATGGCCAAGTACCTTCCGTCAAACATGTATGCCAATGCCAAAGCAGCCATGAAGCGTGCCATTTTTGATGCTGATGACGAACAAAGATGAACAAGGGCTGGAACTCCCCCTTCCTCCACTATACGAAGAGCATTACCAGGGTTGAAAGCAAGATTCCAAAGAGCTCCAGCAGCAGTCTCGTGGACATCCTGAAAGATAATAAATGTATAGATTTGTAATTAAAGGTCCCATAGTAAAGAAAACACCACCACCATATTAGGCCACACTAGGACAATTAATCCGGCAAAGATGCACACAAAATTACAAAACGAAACAAGGGAGGTCGGTGTGAGTTACTCTCTTCAACATTTAAAATAATGCCCAAAATTTTAATAATGAAATTAAAGTTTAGGAGATTAAAGAAAGTCAAAACAAATATCATAAGTTTAAGAAAAAATAAAACCAAAATAGAAAAGATTTGAACAGTCTGTCTCTCTCATTTTTTTGGTTTTGGGTTCTTCCATTTTTGGGATAAATTTAGAAAGTGAAGAATTTTGAAACACCGAGAAAGAACGAGAAGAATAAGGTAATGACAACAATGAAAAACCCCAACCCTAAACTTTTGATTTAATTCCAACAGCCACCGTGCATTCTCTGTTCCCAAATCACTTTAGGGAAAAAAAGTTAATTTCTGTTGAGGATTCCAATTGTTGTTGACACAACTCGTAATGGTGCAATTTGGTAGAAAGTAGAAATGCTGTAATGAAAGTTTTCCCCTTCTGTTGTCTTGCTGCAAAATGGTAGGCCGTTTTTATCTTAACAAGTGACATTTTTCTTTGCATCGACAATAGAACTATATTAGGCTTCCTTCAGCATCACAGCTTGGCATTTTATAGACATTTGACTAACACAACACAGCATCTGGTCAGTCATTTTTAGGGAATCAACATAAAACTTGATTTTTTGTCCACAATAAAACTATTTAAGGTTCCCTTTAGAATCACAAGTACGGAATTTATATACATGTGTGGAAAAACATCAAGCTACAATTGTTCAAATCCAGTCCATATGTAGGGAAACAATACCCTTATGCAGTACTTTCTTGTCAACAAAGCAGAGCAGATCCATATCAAGACTATCAGATGATAGAAGATCCTGAAGTCATTTCTTAAATTGATTAGACAAACCAATTAAGTTTGCTCTTTTAATTGATTGGACAAAGACATAGATATGCAGGTGCAACAACTTCAAAATTTCTGCGTACAAGGTGCTCAAGTCAACAAAGGTTTTCCCCAAACTAATTGGAGTCAGCTACATGAATCCATTCCTTCCATTCATTTATATCATATGTTAATTTTTCCTTGAAGTTATCTGAAATTAAATCTTTCCTCACAATTTCAATCCACGTAATCTCAGGCCTACTTTTTGTCCTCCTCAGCACTTCTACATGAATCAACTCACTCTTTCATACTAGTGCATTCTAAGGTCTACATTGAATATAACCAAATTATCTTAAACAGTATTCTCTCAACCTCGCTTCTATTAATACCACCTCAACTTTCTTTCCAATATATTCATTTATTATCATATATTTGCATTATCACACATCCATTTTAGTATCCTCATTTCCACTACACTCATCCTATGATAATGTTGCCTTTTAATGGCCTAACACTTAGTATCATATAACACATTTAGCCTTATAACCTTCCTATCGAATTTTCCTTTTAGCTTAGTAGGTATTCTCTGTTCACATAAAACACCCAACTCACTTCTCCATTTGAATCAACCTGCTCGAATACTATGGATAACATCATCTTTAATCCCTCTATTTGCATAAATAATTGATCCAAGATATTGAAAATACTTACTTTTCGGCACTTTTTGATCCTTAATTTTCACTATGGCCTCCTTTATAGTTTTATTTTTATTGACTTACAATGCATATATTCTATTTTAGTTTTGCTTACACTAAAATCTCTCGATTCTAAAGTATATCTCCAAAATTCTAACTTTTGGTTAGCCCCATACCTAGTTTTATCTGCTAGTATAATATCATATGCAAATAGCATACACCAATACATATTGTCGTGAATATGCTTAGTAAGCTTGTCCATAACCAAAGTGAAAAGATAAAGGCTTACAGTGGATCCTTGATATAGAACAACTGTAATTGAAAATTAATTTGTATTACCTCCAACAGTTATTATGTAAGCAAATGCTCTATCATATGTGTTACTGATCACTTTAATATATTTGACAAAGACTTCTTTCTTTTCCAACACCGGCCATAAAATTTCTCTTGAAACTTTAACATATGCCTTCTCTAAGTCGATAAAAATCACGTGAATATCTTTCTTCTTTTCTTTATGTTTTTCCATCATACTTTTATTAGGAAAATAGCTTCCATAGTTGATCTACCAAGCACAAACCCAAATTAGCTTTATGATATTTGTGTCAAACATCTTAACCTAGCCTCAATCACACACTACCAAAATTTCATAATGTGACTCATAAGCCTAATGTCCCAATAATTGTTACACTGTAGGATATCCATTTTATTCTTATAGATCGACACTATTATATTTTTCCTCCATTCGTTAGGCATCTATCGGTACACAAAATTCTGCTAAACATTTAGTCAACCAAATTATCCCATCATCTCCTAGCCGCTTCCAAGTTTCAATCGGAATATCATATAGTTATGAAGCACGGATACAGATACGGGAGTAGATACAGATATGGGTATAAATATGAGATACAACAATTTTCAAAAAATGAGGATACGGATATAGCAAAGATACGATAAAAAATAAAATAAAAAATATATTTTATTTAAAATATTTTTGAAGATAGCATCTATATGCTACCAAACATTATATAAATAACAATTATATAGCATAAAAAGTACCATTCAATCCATAAATTAACAGAATATATATTATATATTAAGTTATATTTTAATTATTTACAGTTTAAACCCTAATTAAATTTTATCATATCAATTTTACCCTCGAATAAAGTTTAAAATATTACATTTTAATCCCCGCTATATTCTTCCCATATCCCCCTGTATCTCAGTCGTATCCTATGCAAAATTAAAAATAAAAAATCAGAATATTCCACGTAACGTATCTGGCTGTATCCTAACCATATATGCGTATCCGATATGAGTGCAGCACCTAATTTGAAGTATTTGTGCTTCATAGCCATATAGGCCTATAGCTTTTCCTATCTTCATCTTTTTCATAGTCTCATTTGCTTCTGCAAATCTAATTCTACATATAAAACTTACATTTTACTAAGATTCCTAAATTCTACTTGGGACAACTATTAAATAACTTATTAAAATAACTTATCCACCTCTCTTTAATATCTTCTTCTTTTACCAAAACTAATTGGTTCTTGTTTTTTTATACATTTAACTTGATACATGTCCTTACTTTTTCCTTTCTCTTATTCTAACTAACTTTATAGATATCTTTCTCCCCATTTTTTATCCCTAACTTGTTATATAATTCAATGAATGTCTTACATCTACTTTCTATAATTGCCCTTCTAACTTCTTTTTTAGCCAATTTGTAACTTTCGTCTGCTCCCCCATCCTAAGGCAAATTCCGATAACACTCTTCTTAGCCTTAATCACCACTTATACCTTCTTATTCCATCACCAAAGTCTCTTTTGAAGAGTCCTTTTCCATTAGATATACCTAATATCTCCACTATCATTCTTTTGATACATCTAGCCATTTTATTCCACATGATATTGGCAACATCATCCATTTTCCTTCCTTACGCATTTTATCTTCAAAAGCCTCTTTTGTACTTTTTTGTTTCCTTAGTTCTTGCAATTGTATTTCCTTTTTTCCCCTTTCACTTCTTAAAACGCACATTTAGTACCACTAATTTATGTTGTGTAATTAGACTATCACCCAATATTACCTTACAATCTCTACAAGAAGCATGATTGACATTTTTAATAAGAAAAAAAATATATTTGACTGCTATTATATCCACTTTTAAACATTATAAACACATATCTATCTTTTTAAAACAAGTATTTGCTATTAGTATGTCATGTGCCATAGCAAACTTTAAAATTAATTCACCTGTCTCATTGCTATCTACAAATCCATAACCCCCGTCCACCCTCTCAAACGTCACTATTTCTCCCAACATGCCCATTTAAATCTCCTCTTATTAATTTTTTTTTCTTTGTTCAGCATATCTTGAATAAGTCCATCTATATCTGCCCAAAAACATCGTTTTGCTGCTTCATATAGTCCTACTTGATGGGCACAAATAATAACAACATTAATCATCTCTTCCCTAGTACAAGTTTTATAAATGTTATTCTAACTCCTATTCTCTTAACACTTGTAACCTTATCTTTAAGATCCCTATTGATAATTATTCTTACCCAATTTCTATTATTATCTTTCCCAAATACCATAGTTTAAAACCCATAATTTCAATTTCTCTAGATTTTTCTCCTATCCACCTATATTTATTCTTTTCTTATCCAAAATATTTACTAATTCTCTTAGCTTTCTTGCCGATGAGCTTATATTCCAAATCATTATCCATAAACTCTTCGGCTTCTAACTTTTAATCAAGACGAGATGAGTCCAAATAACAGAAAAATTAACCAATTAGTGAAAATATAGGCAAATAAAAATACAAAGTAAATTCAATACTTACTTCACAATCAGACCGTGCAAGTGCTATTAGAGGTGCAACTCCCCCTTCTCGTCCAATAGCAATGCTAACACATAACAAAAAAAGAAATGTAAGATAATTGTGAAGACAACCAATGCTCTTGAAAAAGTGCTTAGAGGCCACATTTAACAGTCTAAAAATAAGGAAGCCCAGAAGCATGTTGGCTTTAGACTTGCTCCTAGTGACTACTAGAGCCTCTAAAAATTAGCTAACCAAAAGATGGTACAATTTGCAGGACCAAACGTAAATAAAGTGCCTACATTGACGAATTAGATTGATTCTAAGATCAGTCTGGTACAGTGGAAGACCAAATAATGAGATAAGGGAAAATCAAGAGAGAGGAATAGCTTCCCCAATTATTAAGAAATTAAGGGAAAAGGAAAGAAAGGAAGAACATCTTGGTCGGGGCTCACTACTTTCTCTCCATCCAGAAGTGGACAGGTAGAAGGGTGGAAAGAAGCAATGCCATTCTTCCATTTTTCACATTCAAATGACATCCTTGTGTTATTATGTAATGGTATAACAAAAATAAATAAACAAATGGAAAATAGAAACATGTATTTCCTTATTTCTTGCCCCTGCTCTACCAAACAAAACAAAGGAAAGAGCTACAATTTCCGATTGTAGCTTACATAAATTCAATTCCAATTTCCCATCTCTCTTACTAAAAAAGAATAATAATGCAAAATTGTGAGATAAAAACCAGGGGTATAAAGTTGCTTCAGCATGAAAACAAACTACAAATAATATCTTTGTAAACCAGTGGAAGCATAGTTAAATATATCAACATTAAACTAACTCCCATGTTAATGGTACTTTCTAAACAGTCCCAAACAGCCATAGAGCCACCGAGACTAAAAGGAATAATATATCAATAACCAATGAACAGTCAGTTGTACCATGAGGATGCACAGATAAAGGGCATATGAAGTTGATACTCATTGTTTCTGGACTCCCTTATTTTTAAAATATTAAATATGGCCTCTTAGCACTTGGCCACAATCATTGCCACGGATGATAAGGTCACTAATTTAAAAGTCAACATTGTAGACCCAGCCTTTTTTAGAAATGTTTTTATGCAAGAATATGACCATAGAAATACATTGACAAAATTATAGCCCCATAGAATCAAATAATTCAATACAGTAAATGAAACCTGCCATAATATTGATGATGATGATTTA
This sequence comes from Pouteria glomerata, assembly GCA_035590655.1. Lineage (NCBI taxonomy): Eukaryota > Viridiplantae > Streptophyta > Magnoliopsida > Ericales > Sapotaceae > Pouteria > Pouteria glomerata. The sequence goes on along the minus strand of JAVXUM010000011.1, from coordinate 497,818 downwards.
TTATAAAAATAATAATAAACTTTAAACTTACCTATTTGCTTCTGATACTGACAATCCCCACAAGGCACCAGCGGCCCTCTCCTGAAGACCTGGAGAGGCATTTGAACAAGAGTGTGCAAGAGCAACCTATATAACCCACAAAAGAAGAAGCATCAACATATCACGGAACTTGCCAATTTATATAGAACATAGAGCATTACTTGCTTATTTGATTAATTTTTACCCCTACATCTAAAAAAACCATCGATTAAAATTGTAACTATTTACATGTGGAATTCAGCATAAAAATTTTGTATTTGGTGTTTTTGGGTAAAGTGAATGATATAAAAGTAGTGGCTCTCATATTACTTAAGCAAAGCAGGGGTCCACAAGCTAAAATATATATATATACGTATATAAAAGTTGTTAACCAATAGTCAATCAATACGAATAGCATCAGTCTAATGATATAATTAGGAATTCCCACTAACTTATGAAATATCAACCAAAAACAGTGCCCATCCATGGTGGTACAAAAGGAAGTTTGTGTACCTATCAATCACGGGAATTAATACAATCATCATGAATTCTTCATCAAGCACAATAGACTGCTTGCTTCAGACTGTAGGAAAAAATATATAGGCTTCACTGTTTTAACAGGATGGTGCAAACAAAATGGGTCTTCTTTATAGATATGTCAAAAATACAAATAAAATTTGAAGAATTAAGATATAATAAGAGAGTGAGAAGTTGATATGTACTTTCCAAATACAAGTGTTTCGAGTATAAATAATAATTGAAAAGGGCAATCCAGTACAGAAAGGCTCCAATATTGCAGGGTCCAGAGAGGTCAAATAAATGCCACCTTACCAGATTTACAATGGAACCACTCAACCCTACTCCAAAGCCAACATTTTAATTGAAATAATAATATAAGTAATAAAATTGCCCCTCACCTTAATAACTTAAAGCCTTAAACTTTTGGTGAGAAGCTAGCAAATAATTTAATATGGGTATTAGTGCAAACAAATGACTTCAAATCTCATTGCCACCCAATAGTCAATTGTTGCACATGTTTGGCTTCATAAGGAAATCCAACCACGTGTGAGGGAATGTGTTATGAATATAAATAATAATATAAGTAATAAAATTATCACTCTTCCTAATAGGGTAAGCCTTTAGGTAAGATGGTGGCCAACAATTTAGCAAGAAGAAAAATAGGTAAATTAGGAGTGCTTCAAATTTTTTTTTCAGTTTTTGGTCCGAATGGGTAATTGGCTACAAAAGGGGAGTAGACCTCTCCCTTCTCATAAAACCCCCTGATGAAGCCAGGATCCAATAACTAGTTTGGCTATCAACAGTGTTTATATCTAAGCTAGCTAGTAATGAATATTTTTTAATGATTAAGTAAATAAAAGTATAGTATGTGTGGTTGGTAAAGTATGCACAACACATGAAAATCTAACAAAATACAAACAACTGAAGCCTTTGGTCTATTTGTTTGAATCAATAAAGGAACATAACACTACGTAATAAGAAAAATGTGACCACAAATGCAATATCAGGGAAGTAAATATATAAAATGTTTAGGAGTTCTCTTTATGTCTAATTACCCCCAGAGAGAGATATCTAACTAATTAGAATTTGACTTAGTAGGTCAAAACACAAAAAGAGCATTCCAATTCTCAGGTTTGACATGCTTACATTAAATTGTTCTGCTTATTTCCATTGTCATTAGAACATTTTCATTCTATTATAGAAGAGAAGAGGGAAAAAAATGAGAAAGAGAAAACAAAGAAAAGGTGGTTCCACCATAGCTACCACCGGCAACCACTATAACCACTATCAAATATATATATAACGTCTACTTGTCAACCTGAAAAAGCAGTATGAGACAAGTTATTTGACACTTTCTAAGATTTATGGTGATTGTAAAAACCTCAACTGAGCGACACAAAAGCCCTATAAAATACTGCGTCATGGCCCGCTTACAATTATATGAAGTTGTATTGGTACCTTCAAATACAGCGGATTAAAGGGTTGGAGAAAAGAAGAATATCATACCAAGGCTTCGACACCACCAGCTGCTGCGATTGCTTCTCGATTTCTATCATCAAATGACAAATTCCACAACGCACCAGCAGCTTCTTGCCTGTTTGAGGCAAAAGAAAGTAGGAAAATAAGATAAAACCAATTTATATCATTCATTTAACTTGCAAGAGAAAATTAAGTTTCATGTAGTGGGGTATACCAGATTAGCAATCAAATTGAGTAAGAAAGCGGTGGCTATTGCCGTATTGGTTGACTTTGATTGACACAATTCAACATTGGGTTTCAATAGCAGCAGTTACTATATTTCAAGCACTTCTCCTCAATTTGAAAAGAAGATGCAAGAGATTGCCCTCATTTTTTATCGTAAAGACTAGAATGGACTTGTCAACATAGACATGACAGACTTTTCAAGGATTTTCTGCACAAGTTTTACCCGAATCAAAGGGTAAATCAGTGAATAAGGCATTCACAATATAGGGCCTAGGTAAGGTCAGATGTAGGAGTCTCCCCTAAGTAAAGAGGTTGATTTCAGGATTCGAACTCATAACTATTAGGTCGCAATGGAACAGCCTATGTTGCACGGACTCTCCCAAAACTGTGGAGTACCCACAGGTACGGTTGCCGAATGTGAGTTGGGTATGGCACTTTCAATCTGGATACAGCTGTGATGCTTAGATGCAAGAATCATCGATTTTGGAATTAGATCACCACCCGATTCGTGGAAGAAAGTGTGTTCCACGTCTTTTTTGTTTTTTTGGTTTTGAACTAAGTAGTAGTTTCTTGTGAGCTTGACTAGTGAACGCATCTTTCTTTTTGGGTTTGGACTAAGGAATATTCCATTTGAACTATGGATTGGAATCATTGGATGTAATTTGGGTCAATTTGGTTTGTGTAAGACACAATTAAATTTCTATGAATTGCCATTTTCTATTATTTGAGCTTGTTAATCTATTATGGAATATATTAAAAATATATATCTATAATTAATTTGTAAAATAATTAACAATTATGTGGCGTATCCCCGTACATCTATCCAAATTCGGATCCATATCTGTGTATCCTCTATTTCTAGACTTGAGGTGTCTGACGCCTAGATTCACACATGCACCCTATTCTCGTACCCGAGACCGAGCAACACAGGGAACAACTATACCACTACTCCAAGCCTACCCTTTTTTATCTACGTCTGAACGCATAACCCCCAAGTCGCTATGGAATAATCTTACCATTGCTCCAAAGCCATACTTTTTTACCCGCATAAACCTAATATTAGCTCTATTATTTTTCGTAAACAAGGTTGGCCCTACGATTACAATATAAGTTTGGATGGGTAAACTGAGTCTCTAAGGCATCATGTGAAACATAAAAATATACCAGGAATTTACTTATACATTGAAATTTTATTTAAGGTGAAAAAAACAATCCTACGAAAAATTCTAATATGATTACTTATCCAAAAAAATGAACTGATGATATAGGATTTTTTTTACTACAGCAAGTATTAGACAATCAAGAAAGATGTATAGTTTCAGTGTGTATCAAAAGTAACCATCCTTTTTTTCTTGTCTCTATGTCAAAATTAAACATTCTATTATCTTGTCACCCAACTATTGTTTTTGTTTATTTTATTTTATTTTACTTCAATTTAACAGAGGACGTGACCCTTAACAGATTTGATTGATGTCGTCAAATTCATATAGCCGACCCCATCAAGTGGAAAAAAGGTTTGGTTTGGTTACTTCATTGGTGGCTGGGTTGGGGCAAGGATCTTAGGAGCTACGCCTAAAGTTTTAACAAAGATCAAGTCCCCAAAAAAATTAGAAAACAAGGATAACAGCTTGAACAAAAATGCCAATGTACAAGTACTTCAACCATATCGAACATGGTATCCACATGAGAGAAGGTAGCCAAACAAAATTTACAATCAAATGCATCCATGGGAAGTCTAAAGCATTTGAAACAATTCATCAAATCCCAAGACTCATTAACACTACCTGACACCTTCATGAGGAGAACGTATAAGTTGAACAAGTGCTTCAAGAGCACCTGCCTCTTGTCCAACAGCAGCATTATTACTGTTGCTATCCCCATGGGCAGCTAAATTTGCCAAGGCACGAGCAGCCTGGAAAAAAAAACGAGGAGAATTTACAATGAAATCACTAGATACAGATAAGTCACACATTTTTTTTATCAGTAGATACAAATATGTCAAGCATCGGATAATATATATATACGTGGACTAAATTAAATTCCAGCAAAATAAATGAAACGGCGTCAACGTCAAAACTTTTTAGTTATAATAAAATACAAATATAAAAGTGACACATACCATAATAGAAAAATTAAGAAGCTATTTCCCTGCATATTAATACAGGGACTAATAATACAGAGCAAGAATCAGCAGATCCATGAGCAAGGTAAAGAATCAACCTACTTACCCCCCCTCCCCAAAAAAAAAGGTAAAGAATCAACCCTAGCAAAAAAGATACAGGTAAGCCTTTATGCGGGGAGAGAGAGAGAGAGAGAGAGAGAGAGAGAGAGAGAGAGAGAGAGAGAGAGAGATGCTCCATACACAGCAGCTGTGAAAATGATGCACTGAGTGATGCGTAAGGTGAATTCAATCATACTTTCACACGCAAGGCATTTAGCACGAAAACCTTATTTACCAGCTAGAACTCACACAATTCAAGCTTCAATGACAAGTTTTGCAACACAAAAACGAAAATAAATAAATAATTTGAAAACATCAATATTCATCCAAAAAATATATATATTGAGGCATCAAACGCTACAGATTATGATAACCCCTAGTCTCTTCAACAAATTGTAAAGTCAAATGGTCCACAGCTAAGATTCTAAGAAGCACGTTGTGGGCATCTGGACCACGGTCAAAAGGCTGGACTTTTCTTTGCCATCCCCAAGTATAACTAAATAATTCAGATGACGTCGCAGGATAATTATTTGAATGGCTTAACATTGTTCCAGCGGGAAGGTTACTCCCGCGGGAAGACTCCTCCCCCATATTTGGAACAAAGAATATGCGGGATCATCGGAGCTCAGCAGATTGGTGACAAAAATCAGGGTGGCCGTTGAGATTCACCCCACCAATCTAGAGAGAGAATCAAGTAGGAGATCCTTATCCTATTTAGGAGCGCCAGGCTAGAGCTAAACATCCTTCTAACGGATTCCAAGCCCTGACTCCTACCTAGAAAGGTTCCCCTTTTTACCTATATAAACCTTCCTCCTCTTGAAGGTCTGGCATCAATCATCAGACTTTCACTACACCCCCTTTATTCTCTTTCTCTCTCGTTCCATATTACCCTGGTCACACCCCTTTGCCGGACTCCAATGACTCCACCATTATCAATTGTCACTGTGATTCCTAGAAGACTTAACCTTCTAGGTTGACGTACTCCCCCCACACAGGTAACACAGATATGACAAGGACATACTGACATGGCAATTTTCAAGAAATCCAAGACATCACACAGCAACGACTGACCAACAAATAGTTATATACTTTAATATATATTCATGAAAATGTTAACTATTTATTTACTTCTCTATACTAAATTACATTTAAACTGTAATTCATTCTTCTGATGAAGAAATTTATATTGTTATACATATCCTAATAACAAGAAAAAAAATCATTATATATATTGATAAAGAATGTGAACAAGAAATGTAAATTGGAAGATTTGAATTTTGGAACTTCCAAAAAATCAAAGGATTAAAGATTATATTGTTATACATATCACAATAACAAGAAAAAAAAATAATTATATTTATTGATAAAGAATGCGAACAAGAAATGTAAATTGGAAGATTTGAATTTTGGAACTTCCAAAAAATTAAAGGATTAAATATTAACAAAATAAACTTACCAAAAAAAAAGATTAACAAAATAAATTCATATTTTTCTTTATTATTTGATTTTTTATTTTTTTTTATTTTTTGGTTATGTGTTTCATATGCAAGTGATGAAAACATCTATCATCCCTCCAAGTGCCTAGTGAGTGTCCAATTCTTATAAAAATTTAAAATCATGAAACACGTTTGGGCAAGTGTCTGATTCATGTTGGAGTGTCCAGCAAGTGTCAATGCCCAATGCATATTCGAAACAAACATGGCATCTTCCTAGAAGTAATCATACCTTTTAGCTCTATAACATCTAATCAATCCAAAATTCATAAATAAATATTATGCATGTATCTTGACACCTAGGATTGTCAGTTGAATTTGGATTTTTCTTTTAAACCCCGTTTACTGGAAATATGGAGCTTATAGATGTGCATATCAAAGATTAATTTGACAATATTATATGCAACAGCACCTGCTCTTGCACTCCCTCAAACTTGCAATTCCGAGCAAGCATTACCAGAGCATGTACACCACCTACAACTGCAACCTCCATGCTACATTTGTCATCAGCTGCCAAATTCGCCAGCGCACCAGCTGCACGTTCCTGAAAACAAAAAACAGATATGAATCCTCTACTTATCTTGTTGCAAATGAACTATGCTTGCACACTGAAGTTTACATGGGCATAAGGGTATATGTGCAATATCAAGGTACATACCAGCACTCCATCACCACCAGTAGACCATTTGAAAATAAGATCAACTAAAGCTTTAACACCACCAGCCTCAGCAATGGCACCCTATAAAACAAATTCTGGCTTATTAAAATCTAAGTCAAGACAATATCGCAATCGCATAATTGCAAAACAGACAACCTTATGCTCTTCCCCAACAGAGAGATTCCAGAGTCCTCCGGCAGCCTCTTCAGCAACCAACCTATTCATAGACCGTGCCAAATTCGCAAGAATGTTGATTCCTCCTTCTTCTGCAACAGCTTTTGCAACATTTGCATTCACAGACAAGTTTGCTATGGCCTACATATCCCAAAAGATAGAAAATAAACCAAATTTATCCAACTATGAAAATTAACCGCGAGAATATAAATAAATAATGTGAGGAAAAAATAGTTAGAAGATAACAATGTGAATTTAAGACAAACTGTATGAATCGTGTCCCATCAGAACAAAATAGAACTAATTTATATTGAGTATTACTTAAATAAGAAGACTGCAAGATAAATCATGATCAGCACCACCATACTTCTCTATAAATTATTACCTTAGCTGCTTCTGACTGAAGCCCCTCCCGCCAAGATCTAGCTAGGTTTAAAAGAAGGCGTATCCCACCATCCCGCATAACTGCTTCAGCCCTTCCACCATCAATACTAGCATTTTCATCATCAATGACAACAAAAGTTGCAAGCCCTGTGGCCGCCCTTTCCTGAACATCCTCTTGTGAACTCTGCATCAAACTAAGCAACAATGCCGCACCTTGCTTGAGCCAGAAATGATCCAAACCTTGTGGATTGCCCTCAGCAATACGTAGAAGTGAATGGGAAAGAATCCATTCAAGCCAAGTCATGATTTCATCCAGGTTCTTATCCTTTTTCTTCGAATTTCTCCAATCAGAAAATACATTCCTCTCGTTCTTTGTAACATTGGCAAATAAAGCAGCTAACCCTTTGAAAATATCAGTATAAAGGGAAAGTAGCAATTTACCTTTATTATTATTGGTAGCTAAGCTGGCATCTTCATCAACAGCTGAGCAATTCAATGCACACAAGACCCTCAAGCTTTGCAGGGATGACAACAATCTCAAAACAGCAGTAGGAATAACATCCGTTCTTGAAACATCTAATCCTATCAAATTAGGCAGTTTAGTCCAATGCTGTGAAACCAAACCCCACTTCATATTTGTTGTTCCTGCAACAGAGAGGAACCGAACTGATACAACATTTCCTAATGCTATTTCATCCACATTAAGGCAATCTATGAAGCCAATGTCCATCAAATTCTGACAATGCTTAGCCAAAGCATTGATGGCTTCCCCATCAACATCACGGATACCTGAAAGCCTTAGCTTTCTAAGTTTAGGACAGCAGATAGCAATTGCTTTGATTGCATCACTACTAATCCTTTCACAGAAATCTGGCCCAAGTTGGAGACTCTCAAGTGCCTCGTGTCGAGCTGCAATCACAGAAAGGGTAGCATCAGTAATTTTCCTGCAGTAATCTCCACTGATTTCATGCAAGCCCCTAGCTTGAAGATTAATTATTGCATCAGCAGATTCAGCCCCCCGAAACCGCAGCTTCCGAAGATTCACACATCGAGAGGAGAGTGAAGCTGCTGTGGTAGCATCACACTTGTGGGCACGAATATCCAAGGATTGCCACAAACATTGAGAAGTTCCTAAAATTCTCCATGTCCGGCATGTAGATGACAAGCTTGCCCGGTCACGATAATTCAGACACGAAAACAGTTGGATCACTGTATCATCAGGTAACCTAGTCCAGTCCAATACCACATTCTGATCCAAAGTCGAATCCTCATCGTCAATTTCAGGGTAACTTGGCAAAACCACCTTATCCTTCCCCTTCCTAGCCACCTTCCTGCGGACCCTCCGACTCATACCTGAATCAGCTATACAAATTCGCAAACTAAACCTGAATCCTCAAAGCAGCTATCAGACACAAAAACCAGTACTCCAAGACCTCAAAGATCCAAATTCAGGTACCCAACCCCTTTCATCTCAAAGACCCAAATCTCAAACCAGCAATAGATGAGGATACCCCAGCATCCGACAACCCTCGACCACAAATAATCGAAGTCTCAGAACAGTTAGGGATGATACTCAGCCTAGACAAGAACACCATTCAACATCAAACGTTCGATTATTTAAACAAGCAATACACAAAAACCATTTCCTTCAATCTCAAAAACTTAAATTAGTAAACCACAGATAACCACATCAGGCCCAGAAACGAATGCACTTTAACCCCAAAAAACCCTAATCTCAAAGCACTGACGAATTTTCCGAGCGATAAACCAGTCTATTTACACGGTACACAGAATTAAAGTACAATACAAAATCCAACGCCACCAATGAAAAAACCACCAATTGAGAATGCGTTACACTAAACAAAGTCCAATGATTCTTCGAACCTGATTGCTGGAACCTTGTCAGCTTGCGGATGATACCATAAATCTTCTGGACTCTGCAACAAATCGATGGCCTTTTAATAAGGATTGCAATGGCGAAGCTCCAATGGAGCTTTAATAAGACAGAGATGGAGAAGCTGCAAAAGGGTCAGAGCTAATTCAGGCAGTGAATAGCAAAGCCGGCCCTCGGAGCACTCGTCTCCGCCTCTCTCCCCCAGATGAGAAGGGATTTAAGGGATAAACGGGAGAGGAATTACCAGTTTTTGATGCGAAGGGGTAAGAGAAGAATGGTGCGATGCGAAACCCCGAGAGAACAATTGCATATAATTTTAGATTGTTTTTTGATTTAATTTTTTTTTTCAGGGCTATAAATATTTATTTACTTTTTTAAAATAAAACCAACATTATGCGTTGCATTAATTAATTAAGATTCAATAAAAATATGTCATATTTTTATTTGTTCTTAGTGATACCCAAGACACCCATTGACAAATGCTAAAAAATAAATAAAAAAAATACAGATTAATAACATGAAAAGATTATAAAAATTTTAATTTTTGTTGAAATTGTTTAATTTTTATCAATCTAATTTCTTAAATACTAAAAAAGTGTAATTTTGAATTTTAAATTTAAAACTCAATTAATTTTTATAGCATCAAACACTAACAATGTCTTCAAACGTATTTTTGTAATATATCTTACCCTTATTTTCATAAATGCATTAACTTTATAAGTGATTAAATTCCTAGAAAATATAAAAAATTTTAACTTTTTTTGTATTATTTTCCAATTAAATTTTATAAGGTGTCACTTTTACACAAATTTATAATCTTTTTTGACAAATCAAATAGCATTTTTTTTTTAATTGGTAAAATTAGTATATTACTATTAACAAAAACATGTATAGTGTTCAAATGGCATACCTAATACCTCCTTATAAACATACCCATAAGAGAAAATTATAGATTGTATCCATACATAGCTAATAAAGCTATCTATAAATGCCAATCATCAAATTATACACTCTTACTATTGGTTCTCTTAGTTA
>JAVXUM010000011.1:413444-429135 GCA_035590655.1 Pouteria glomerata | reverse complement strand
TAAGTAAACCTCCAACATACCACCAAAACATTTATTAACTTTCCAACTTCATAAAATCAACATAACCATGAAAAATTCAAATTTTCTAACAAAGCATAAAGGTGGAGTGTTTTTAGTTCACTTATACATGAAAATACCAAGTTTAAGTAACCAAAACATCACCAAATTTATCCACATCCCTTAGGGCCCTTTCCTATACTTTTAAATCAAATTTCTAAGTATAATTTAAGGTCCAAAAAAAACCTGTTAAAACCTGAAAGTTCCAGCACTTAAGCAAGTTACCAAATTTGATGAAATTCTAGGTTTCTAGGTTACCAAAGTACTATATTTTTACATGGAAATTTTACCACTAATTAAGGAACCAAGTTTAGTTGAACTTCAGGGTTTCTAAGTCACAAAAACTCTAATTTTTAGTGTTCAAAACCTGAGAATTCTAGCCCCTAAATATGCCACGAAATTTAGTGCAATCATAGGGTTTTAAGGCACCAAAAGACTAGTTTTTATATGATTCTTTAAGCACAAATTAGAGGATCAAATTTAATTGAAATCTAGGGTTTCTAGACCATAAAACCATTGATTTTAAGTGCCAAAAACCTGAGAAATGGAGCCATCACTTAGGTTAGGGTTTTAGCCATTTCAAGTGCTTATTAACACCAATCTTGCAAGTATTCTTCTAATTCACAAATTTCACCAAATTTTTCTAATTTCATCCTCATATATAACATCCATAACAAACATATATACATATATTACGTGGAGTAGGGTATCCCTACCTCAATATTTGGCCAAATTCTCCAAGAACTTAGAGGAGAAAGTGTGGTAGCTTCTAAGCTTCCCAACTTGACAATTTCAACTCTTTTCTTCAATCTCCTTCTTCCTTGATTTAATTCTCCAAAAATTCCTAAAGAACACCATTTTCTTTTAATTTCTCCTTTCCAAGATTTACCCTAACTCTTCTCTAAAATCAATTAAAACAAAATAGAAACCAACTTACCACTTTTAAGTTAAATTGATCTTTCTTGATGTTCTTCCTTTTTCTTCTTCTTCTTCTTCTTCTTCTTCTTCCTTTCTATTTCTTTCTTCCTCCCATTTTTCCTCGTGCTTGGCTGAACACTAGGTCATTTCTCCTTATTTTCTTCTTTTGGTTCTAAGCTTTTTCTTTTCTTTTTCTTTTTTTTTTTTTTTATTTCCTTTTTCTTCCTTTTATGGTTGAATGGCCTACTCCCAAACGAATTTTCCTCTTGGTCTCTCGGCTAAACAATCCAAATTACTTCCCATTTGATCACATGGTTCCTCTCATTAGCTTCCACATGTCATTAGCTTCAAGTCCTCCATACTCCTAAGCAATACACCTAAGCCCCCTAATTAATTCCATGGGTCCCACTCTTTTATCAACTTTTGACTCCAATTTCACTAGATGACAATTTAAGGAAACAACTAAAGAAGCTAGAAGCTTCATTCGGCAAACATCCTTCTCCGCCTCACACATGGCCGGCTACTTATTTTCTAATTTACTTCCAAGACCTATCTCTATAGGTGTATGTATATATGAGTCAAAATTAAGCTAACTTAGGTTGTCAAAATTGAACAACTCTCCATACACATGGCCGACCACTTTCTACCAATTTTGTCTTCTTCCATTTCACCTCCAAAACATATATATATATATATATGTATGTGTGTGTGTGTGTGTGTATAGCAGTCAAAATTGAGCCAACTTAGTGGTCAAAATAGGACAATCTTCCTACACACATGGCCGGCCATATATGACTTCCAATTTGCCTCCTTTCACACTTAAATCCAAGTTACCATCCTACCCCTCTAAAACAATTAATTCTCTTTACATTTAAGTTAAATTCCTTGCACTTTAAAGTAAAATAACACTCTTTGAACACTTGGAAAATAAGCCTCCAATCACTTAAAATAATTCCCTACACTTAAAGCAAAATAACTTCTCTTCTAAACACTTAAAATTAATTCTCCAAACACTTAACTTAATTGGATCATTAGGGGTTTTAAACTACTAAACCTTGAATCAAGGTTAACTTAATCCAATTTAGGTCCTAAACACGTCCTTATTTCCATATTCCTTAAACAAAATAAATTTCTAGCACTAGTCCATAATCTTAGAACACCAAATCATCTCTAAGGCTTTTCAAAGTTCATAGCTAACCTACATCCTACCAAAATGCTAGATTTTCACACCAAAGTTTTAGCACATATTAGGGAACTAAATTTGATTGATATTTCTAAGTCACCAACAAAATCTGTTTTAAGCACCAACATTCCAAAATTTCAAGCCATCATCATAACTATGTTTCTAACCATTTCTAGTTCCTACCAACATAATTCTTTTAAGGGTTCTTCTAATTTATCAAGCTCTCCAAATTTTACCATCTCCAAATTATCTCAAGGCCATACATCAACATAGTAGGCTCCAAATATAACATAATTATACCAGTTGAACTCACTAGCTAATACCACATGAATAATACAATTTCCAACCAAAATATATCAATGTCAACATGAAAAATTCCAACTTTGGCATCATTTAAAAATGCAGAATTTCAGCTCACAATATATCCACTTTGCCCACTTGCAATGGCCCAAAACAACAGCAAAAATACATGTATCAAGTAGGCAACTTCCAAGCATATTCAAGCAAAGTTTCTAGTTGAAATTTAGGTTCCAAAGGTGGGTTAAAGTCCAGAAATTTTCAGCTTTAAAGCTAAGGTTTATATTAAGTGTATTCCAGGTTTTTAGCTCACCAAATTGCTAGAATTGCAACCAAAGGTCCCCCTATCAACATGGAGTCATTTAGGGTGAAATTTAAGCTTTTAAAACATAACATACTCTGTTTTATTACAAAAATACAGCAGTTATACCATTTTCTTTTTAGCATGTTTCTTGGCCAATTTGAGGTCATTCCAACACAATAATTCAAGCATTCATTTTTCTACTAATCCTTTACAATCTTGCAAATTTCTACACTCACATGGCACATACATATATATATATATATATGGAAATAGGAAGTTCCCTACCCCACTCTTTCAACCTCAAGTTATGAAAAATTCCAAGAGAGGTGAGATGGGTGTTCAAGCTTCTACATTGAAGAATTCAAGCTCTTCTCCTCCAATTCTTCCTTCTTAATTCTCCAATTCTTCAAGAACACCTTGAAAGAAAGTAAGGTTCTAATGCTACTTAACTTTGCTTTAAGAAATCAAATTCAAGTTCTAAGAAGAGTAGAAAAACATCGAAGACACTTACTAAAATGTCAAGTCCTTCCTCCTATTTCTTTTCTTCTTTCTCTTCCTGGTCCTCTTCTTTTCTTCCTCTTCTTCTCCTATGGCCGAATGCCTCTCTTCATTTCCTTTTTTCTTTTATTCTTTTCTTCTTCTTTAATTACTTTTCTTTCCTTTTTATGATTCTTGGCCGAATGTCTAATAGGCATGCTTACACTTGGTTCCACTTTTTCTTCCTCTCTACTAACTCACTTGACTTTCGGCCATACCATTTTTGTTCCACCAAACCTTGGTTCCTTTAGTTCAATTGGGAGAAGAATTCTACTCCTTTTGGTCCTACTCTAACCTTGTCTCAAGTTGTTTTAGTTAGAAATCAACTAATTCTCCTAACTTTAGTCCACATCCAACTAAGTCTTCCAAGTTACTCTCTAGTCACCCGAATTGTTTTCCATTTTGGTGCTAAATTTCCTCACATGGCTTCTTAAAGTCTTCATGTATGGCCCACCTCATAAATTATCTTGACAATTGCTAATTAAGCTAACAAAGCAACCATTTTTTTCCTCCACATGGCCGAATGGTTCAAATGATTCTTGGGTGGACTTTTGTTTCTTCCGTTCCATTGTGGTCACATGCTCCAATTAGGAGCTTCATATGGCCTTAGACACAGATAAGTCTTCCAATTTGAAGACTTCACATTTTTTTCTCTCAATTTCCTTTATTTTAGTTTCCTTTGGCCGAATGATCTTCCATGGTTCCAATTTTCTTCAAGCCACCTACTATCTTTGACTTTCGGCCAAGGAAAAGATTGGTCCCATTTCATTTGCTTCCCATGGTTTAAATTGAATAGATTCTTTCTACTTTAGTCCATTTGTTAATAGGTTTAGTTCCAAACTAAATAAATCTTCCACTTTTAGTCAAAAAGCAACTAACTTACTAACTTTTCTTTCAAGTCTTTTTCAAAGTCTTCCAACTCCATTAATCACCCGAATTCATCTCCCAATATGTTTCCAATTCATCACATGACTTTTGTTTTAAAGTCTTCAAATGTTAAATGGCATAGGACCCACCATTGACAAAGCTAAACACACATGAAGACAAAAGCAACAAAGAAGACTAAACCAAAGGCCATTCAGCCAAGGTCTTCCATGGACCAATTTAATTAGTTTTTATTTCCTTTGGCCAGCCACCTCATCCTCCCTCAATTCCATATATCTATATATATTGCACATGGTATAATTTGGTGTAGAATGGTCAAACTAGACCATTCTTTGCCCTAGTCAAAATTTAATCCCAATTTGGACTCCTTGAACCTCCTTAGCCAGCCATGTATTCTTCCAAATTAGATTGGACCATTTTATTCTTCAAACTTGGTCCTATTTTATGCACTTGACACTTAGACTATTTTCCCCCAATACTTGAACCACATTAAACTACTAGTATTACACTAATGCTAGTTTACTTAATTTTTGAATTCCAAGCATGCTCAACATTCATTCTTCCACTTGGTTAAAGATCAAGACCACTTAATCATCTCCAAAGCAACTTCAATCTATGGCTCACATTGTCATGCCCTGGATTCGAGGACCCGAGGAGTGAGTGATACACATGCACAACATGGATAACCTGGTCATCATATCAGAGCATACACAGCAGTCACGTAATGGGACCCACCAAATACATCAATGTAAACCTAATAGTACTCTGGTCCATCCGTAAGCAAGAGAGCCAGACACAACTATACAGTGGGTATCTAAACAGTATACTTCTTTTATAAATAAAGTAAATGTACATCAGTGGGCCTTAAGGCCATTACATTTCCAAAATCAAGACTAGTTAACTCTCTTTACAACGTTCTCCTTTCCACGCCTTTCATTTATAACATATCAAAACCATATACAACTGGAGCCATGCCCGGGGCATTTCCTATCTTTGCCTCTGGTCTCAGCTAATGCTCCTGGGTAGGTCCTGCTGGCATCTGTAAGGATGTGAGCACTAAATCACATGTACCCATGAAATTTCCTAATGACACATATATATATACGTACATGGCAATGTTGAAGGACACAACGGAAAATAACAACAGTGCATAACAATAAGGAAGCGGTATAAGAAATACATTCAATGTCATATGTGCTTACTCAAAAGGAAACATTTCATTTCGTACGTTCCACATAGCAATCGTTCATACGTTTCATCGTGGATTTGGGGTCGTGTCTAATCGTGCTTTAGGATCTCAGTCTAGGGTGACGATACGCTGTAAGAAACTTTGGTACCGACTAATCGTGCTTTAGGGTTTCGACCCAAGGCGACGATATGCCATATGAGTTCTTGGTACATACTAATCGTGCTTTAAGGCTTCAGCCCAAGGCGACGATATGTCATATGAAATCTTTGTATAGACTAATCGTGCTTTAGGGTTTTGACCCAAGGCGATGATACGCCTTTATACACTAATCAGTTCATTTCTATTAAGATTGTTCGGTTTTAAAATGTGTCCCACGCCAATCTGTCATGCAAATTCAGAAATAAACCCCTACTTGATATTCGGAGCAAGGCGAAGAAACATAAACTTATGTAAGTATAACAAGTACTTCATCATTTTCATCAATTATAAGAAAGAAAGTAGAGCAATAAAATAAGGTGGAAAGAAAATCAAATCAAACACAAATACCAAGCATTGTCCGAACGCTCCCCTGCCACCATCCGGACGGCCGAGAGCAAGGGTGCCAGAAATGGCTTGACCGTCTAGACGCTCTATGGCACCGTTCGGACGGCCGAGAGGTAAGGTTCCGAGACGTCTTTTGACCGTCCAGACGCTCTAAGCCCCCGTCTAAACGATAGACTTAAGACCACAAAACTCTCAATCTTAGAGTTTATTTCCATGGTGCCAAAGTATCTCACAACCTAGGTTCTAGCCATCTCAAACAACCTTTAATAACCTAACCCAACCATGGCAAAACTCCTTTTTTTGTTTTCCCCATTTGCTATGCTCTCAAGATCACACTTTTTACACTTAAATGAGAAAAGGAAGTCAAGGCATCTCCTTATTAACTCTATCTCTCTCTCTCAGCACAACTAATATGAACATGTGTTGCATATAGGTCAAGAAGGGGAAGAAAGAGATTCCCTATCCTTCGACTTCATCCCAAACCACCTAGTTCACATCGATCACATATACATATGTTATAGGAAGTAAAAGTGTTCCCTACCTCAATCTTTGGCTTGCACTTCAATTCAAGGATTTCAAGCCCTTTTTTTCAAACTTGGAGGTTTTTCTTTGAGTTCTTTTCACTACGATCACTTCCTTTCTTCTTTAATTTTTTCAACTTCTTCTCCCTTGAATGTTTTTTTTTTTCTCTTCTTCTGTCATGCCCCAGATTCGAGGACCCGAGGAGTGAGTGATAAACATGTAAATTATGGATAGTTGGTCACAGCATCAGAGCATACACAACGATCATGCAATGGGACCTACAACTATAATCTGTAAACCTGTCCAACCAAAACAATAATTCTACTGGAACATAATTTCATTTACAAATATTCTAAGGACTAAATTAATTACAATAGTATATCATAATACATTAAAGTTTTTACATTCTAAAATATCATGTTTATACAACATGTGTCTCCAAAATACATAACATAAAATACAGACAGGTTCCAAAATGTTAGTTTTTCTTCCAGCTTGCAATGTGATCACCCTAAGCTTCCTATGTGGGTCCTGTATTAACATCTGTAAGGACTTGAGCAAGGACGACGTATGCTCACACTACTCCACAATAATATATGTATAATATATGCATAGAAATGCACACTTACAACATATAATATATAATTTAAAGCAATATATGGAAGAAATATACAGATTACCAGAAATATTCAAATCATATATCCAATAATTCTATAATCATTTTCCAAAACAGAACATATAAAATTTTATTTCAAAATTTCCAATAATTATTATTTCTGTTTTCATATCTGTTTCATTACAATTTCGCATACAATCATCAGGGAATTGGCACATAAATTAAACGTGCTTTAGGGCTATGGCCCAAGGCGATGATACGCCACAAATGGATAAAAGTACATAGGCTAAACGTGCTTTAGGACATAGTCCAAGGCGACGATACGCCTAATGTACACTAAACATGTTGTGGGCTACTAACCCACTGGCATGAAAACCAAACCCTGCGCAGGTTCCGGGACTTTCAACCCGAGGGTATCTCAAGACCCTTCGTATTTTACCATAGCCAACCCCGGATACACAAACAACCAACATTTTCATTTCTTTTCTTTAAGTTCACATTTAATTCCATACCATAAGAACATAATAAGTTCATTTACCAATCAAATAAAGAACTTACATCCGACATACACATAACATCCAAACTCATTCCATAAACATGCCAAACAATCAATAAACATACCAAACAATCAATAAACATACTACCAATGCATTTATCAACATTTCAATCTCATTATCAAATTAATAACACCAAAATTCAAGGTTTAAAACAATTAGAAATAAACCTAAGCCTAGTTCCAATTTCAAGCCAAAATAGTCATACTTAGGTACCCGAAACTTAGCCAATTTTTGCCATAACAATTAGGGGTTTTTTCTACATTTTTAATACATCATTCTAACCAAAATTTTGAGCTCAAAATACTGCACAAACACTAAAATTTCAGAGCCTACCCTGTTTAGCTTTTTCTTCCATTTCTTGATTTCTAAGTCTTCAAATTGGTTTGTTTTTGGACCAAAACTTAATCAAACTTGAGGGAATTGAATTTTAGTGGAACCTAGAAGTTTTAAGCCTTCTAGGGACTGAATTTTAGCCCTCAAAACCTGAGAATTTAAATCCTAAAGTCTCCCACGAAATTGTGGTATTTTTAGGGTTTTTAGGTACCAAAAAGCTACCAACTTGCACAAGTTTTTGCATTCACTTCAAGGGATCAATTTTATGCAAACTCTAGGTTTTCTAAACCCTAAAACCTTTAATTTTCAGTCCCCAAAAAGAGGAATATGTAGCTCTCCATTTGATTAGGTTTTTGACCATTTTAGTGAACTTGTAGCTAGTTTAGCTAGTTTTCAATCCTTTCACAATTTCTTCTAAATTTTTCAAATCTAACCATACATATAACACCCCAAACATACATACATACATACATATATGGAGTGGAGTAGAGCATTCCTACCTCAATTATTGGCCAATTTCTTCAAGAACTTCTAGGAGAAAGTAGGTTAGTTTCTAAGCTTCCAACTTGAAACTTTAACTTCCTTCTTCAACCTTTTTCCTTTCTCAATTTAATTCTTCAAAAATTCCTAAAGAAAATCACTTTCTTTTAATTTCTCCTATCAAATATATGTTCTAACTTCTTTTAAAAATTAATTTAGAACAAAAATAAGATCAACTTACTATGTTGGAATTAACTTGATCCTTCTTGGTACAAATTCTTCCTTTTCATCTTCTTCTCCATGTTTTTCTCTTCTTCTTCTTCATTTTCTTCTCTTTTCTTTCTTTTTTCTTTTCTTCTCCTTTTCTCCTCTATTTCTCTTCATTTTCTCCTTTATTTCCTTGCTTGGCCGAATCCTTGTGGCCTTTGCAATTGCTTGGCCGAATGCTTTGCCTCATGGTCTCCAATTTATGGCCATCCGGCCGAGCCATGTTTCTCCTCCTTAAAGTCAATCATCTAACCAATTAAATTACTTCACATAATTCTCAAGTCATTATAATATATACATATAAGCTAAGTTGGTCAAATTGGTGGGTTCCACTCAATTAAATTGCCTAGACAACTCATGCACTAAAGACAAATCAACCATGGACCAACTTTGCTTCCATTCGGCCATTTTGCTTTCCCAACTGACTTAGGCTTCTTTCATTCATCAAATGGCTGGCCACTTGGTCTTCTTCTTCAATATAATTCTTCCACTTAAGCTAAGTTAGTCAACATGTGGGTTCCACCACATTTACTAACTTTGGACACTTAATACATCACATGCTAAACACATAATGGACAAAAGTCTTCTCTATTCGGCCAAGCAATACCTTAGCCGACTTCACCACTTCTTCATATATATATATATGCTTATGTATGTATAGAAAAAGTCCAAATTGAGTTCTTAAACTGGTCAAAATTGAACAACAAGAGAAAAAGACAAATTACTTCTTATAATACTTCATTCGGCCAACCTTTTTCTTCTTAACCAACTTAAGTGTTTCTTCCTCTCCCTTGGCCGGTTAACTTCTCCATGTCACCACCTCTTTGTCCCCAATTGGTCCATGTAATTGTCAAATAAAATTAAGAGCTTGCATTAGGTCAAAATTGGACCAATATTTTCCTATGTGGCATATTTGAATTCCTTTCTTTCTCTTAACCATTTTGAATCATTCTTTCCTCCATATGGCCAGCCAAATCACCTCCTAAGGGTTCAAATTAAGCTATTTCATATGACCAAAATTGAAATAAAGACTAGTTCATGAAATGGTCAAAGTTGGTCTCAAACTAACCATGTTTAATTGGCTACATTAAAAGTAAAATTCCCACTTATTCACTTAAAGACATAACAGTCCTAATTACATTTTAAATAAATTCTTAACACTTTAAGGGAATATAATTCTCCTTTAACACTCTAGAAGATAATTCTCCAACCATTTGAACTAAATTTATAACACTTTGAAACAAAACAACTTTCTTTCAACACTTAGAACCAATCTTCCAACCACTTAACCTAATTTAGGCAATTAGGGGTTCTAAATTACTAAACTTTAAACCAATATTAATTTACTTCATTTAAGGCTCTAAACATGCTCTTATTTCCATTTTCTTTCATTAAAATTGAGTAGCAAAAGTGTCCCCTAATTCCGAATACAAATTATCTCCCGAAATATGGAAAATCCTTCATATATTTTCCTCCAAAAGTTTAGGGTATTAAATTTCCTCCCTAGATAAAGTTTTAGGTTTAGGACATTATCTAGGTCTTTGGATCACCTCTTGGTCACATAATCATCTTCAAGATAAATTTAAAATCATAATTTATATTTATTGCAAATTCTCCCGGAATATTACAACTAAACCTCGAATCACTGGTAACTTAATTTACTTTGAACTTTAAAATGTTCTTGCTTTCTTTCTCTTTTTCTTACATGGCTAAGCCCATGAAATTTTTGACTCCTTTCATCATAGATCGAATTACCATTTTGCCCCTCAACAATATATATAATGACCTTTATGTCCCTAGGTCCAAATTAGGGCTCAAAAGTCAAAATTTCGAGACCTTTCTTCCACTTGGCCGACTATCCCACCACTTCTCCTTTAGTTCTTCTTTTAAATTCTAATTATCATTCAGACCCTCTAGAATAATTAATTTTCTCGAATTTATACCGAAATCCTATTATGTAGGAACTTAAAATTTTAAAAATTCACTTAACGACTTACTAATTTCAACTTAGCCAATTAGGGTTTTTGAACCCCTAAATTTGAAACAATTGCTATCTTAATTTAATTTTAGGGTTTCAAAATGCTCAAATATTCTCTTCTTCGAGCTAAATTCAAATTTAGGAAGATTTCCTATCTCAAATTTCAAGTTTGGTTTAGAATGCACTAATTACTTCATGCACGTTCACTTGAAAATTCAGGGTATTACAAAATATATTGATGTTGGTATCATTTCCCGGGAGACTTTCTTGAAGCAAATTTGGGCACTAACTTGTTAATTAAGTGCAGCATTCCAACTAAGTGTGCTAGTTTAGGTTTGTGGCTCAAAATTTGAGATGCAACTGCTGAAGGCACCATTTGTTGCAATTAATCCGGGGTAGCAATCAAGGGCTTTGCCTAGAGTTGAGCCTGTCTTGTTATTTGGCCAGAAGTTTGGTAAAATAAGAACAAAATTTAAGAGTTTGTACCACTCAACAAATAAATAAGAAGTTAATTTTGTATATAGTGACAAAATGGCAAGACTTTAAGGGTGATATTTAGATTACAAAAAATTAAGGTAGAGGAGTTGTTTACATACTCTGAACAACATCCAGGACCAGTAAAAAGACAGATTTATTTTGGCTTGGGTCGTAGAGAAAATTTGTATTTGGAGAAAATTAGAGAGAGTACGAAAAGAAGAAATAGAAGAAGCTTTTCAAATACACTTTGGACTTGGAAATCGGATCGGAATTCCTGTCGGCATAACACTCTGAAGTTGATCATATTACATAATTAATCCCAAGAAGTTCCAGACTTTAAAGTTCTCTCAAACTTAGCTATTGAATTAGAAGAACTCATACTTCCATGTAGACAAGAAGGGCTGTTTACTTCAAAATTTGGAAACTGATGACTTTGATCTCTAAACTAATGTAATTAAAGCTAATAAAATAATCGTACACAAATGAAGATCCAGCGCCATGACAAGACCTAAGGGCAAAAACCAATGCCAATGTCCAGAAAATTCAAACCCGTGACATATTAAACTAAATCGCCATAAAGCTAGAGGACTTCATGAAGACCAAAAAGTTGATTACGCATGATTTTGGTAGACTTTGGTCATATAAAAGCAAACATGTCAATATCTGAGTTGATCTCTTCTTTGATTTTACTCTTACTTTAGCCTCATATAGATTGTTGCACCATAATTTTTTCATTTTAATGAGAGTTCTCCACGTGTCCTTCATAACTAGCTAACTTAAGTTATCTTAAGTCGCAGATATCATAATGAAAACCTGATGGCCGATGTAGAACCCTGCCTCTTTGAGGACCCAAGGAGCTGCTCATTGGTATATATTTATATATATGTATAGCATTGATCAAGTGATGAAGTTGAAATTAACGCACCCCTTCAAGACCAAGACTTCATGTGCAGAAGTATTCTTCGAATGTGTTAGTGAGTAATTTTAATCCTTTTTGATTAACTCAAAATTCCCACGCTGTGATATGTATGAACTTAGTGAATGTTAGCAGTATGGGTGATACCTTCCACACCATACGATTAATTTGTGGACTATTAATCCTGAATGTTGAAATGTTATTGGGTTGTTATCCAACTGTCTAATTATTGGGAGAGATTTAAGATTTTCATTCCTTCTAATGACCTTTCAACCTCAATCTTGGATAAATTTGTGTTGTCTGATTGGTTCACTCTGTTAACTTTCTTAAATAATTCATTTCTGAGGGTGTTTGGTGTGATAAAAAGTGAGATAAAATGAGATAATTTATGAGTTCGTAATTCGTACAGTGAAATAAAAAGTGAATAATTTTTAAAAATTTTAAAATTTTTCACAGATTTTCAACCAAACAAACGTCCCTTTCGTGGATATAACAAGAAAAGCGAGAAAGAAAACAAGGCCAGTGAATGAGACAACATTCATAAATGATAACATGTGCCCATATAAAGTGCTGTGCGTTTGATTACTTTTTTGTACTTGCTATTAGATGGTGTTACCATATTTTCCATACCAAGCTCAACAGGTCTTCTCCGTAAATCTTGAGCTTCAAAGATGAAATTGACTTCGATATTTTTGTGTGATAACGCTTGCTTATCACTTTTACATGGTTAGTTTTTACACTTGGCTGATTTTTTTTTTCTTTCTTTGGCGGGAAGGATTTTGGTCCCTCAAGGTTAATGCAACAAGTCTTGTCTTAATCGTTCTCATTGATGCATTCATACCCTGTGGTATTGATCTTGTTATGCCTATCAATTTGGGAATGCTGGAAGAAAATTAATTGGAGAAGTAAAGAACAAGTCATAGTATGGGTTATAGGGACTTAATTATGCTGAGTAAGAAATATATTGTTAATTGGAGGATTTAAATGAATGCATTGAATGTCAACAACTATTAGGGGTAGAAGCCGAGCCAAGTTAAGCCGAACTACTTATATTGGGTTCGAGTTTGAGTTCAGTTCAAGTAAAAAGAATTTAAACTCAAAATTATTTCACGAATAGCTCGATTAAATCAAAATGAATCATTTTAATTGAAAACATAATAAATAAAATATTATAAATATATATATATATTATTTTATCAAATTTTCGAGCTGAATTTTTCAAAACTTATGTTTGAACTTTTTTTATATCGAACTCAAACCCCTAAAAGAAAAAAAAAAAAAAAAAAATCACTTTGTTTTCACCCCTAATAGCTATGATACGTAACTCAAGAAGCCGTCATTCCAGTTGTTTGTATTTTGTGGTTAGCAATGTGCACTACATACCATTTTCAATAAATGTAACTTTCATGGTGTGCATACGTTGGTCCACACTCCCTAGGGATATGGTCTCCGGCTAGTTATCTTTTTCTCAAACTGATATCAACTTTTAATTTCATTTATTTTTTTGTAAAAAAAAAAAAAAAAAAATAATTTGTCTTGAATGTGTCTGTTTCCAGCTTTTTCTTCTTCCTTTTTTTTTTTTTTAGAACATTTAATTTTCTTCTTCGGGCATCAGCTTATAATTTACTCATCTTATTTTTTACGCGACTGTAAGCGCAAGAAAGTGCGAATATAATATTAAGGTTACATTGGTAACCGCTAGTTTTTAGTTATTCAATTTTTTTTTTTTTATTTTTGAGAAAATAATTAAATTTATCATTTTATATTTTAAATTATAAAAACAAAAATATCAAATTATTAAAAAGTTAAAAAATTAATTATTAAAAATTAATTTTTTTGAAAGCAAAAAAAAATTAATTTTTTTAAGTCTCTCGCTATAAAAAAATAAAAAATTAAAAAAAAAACCTAAGTTACATGCGATTCCATTGCAATATATATAAATGTGGGATTCAATAATGCTGGACAATACCATAACCATCGTCCATGTTTGTTTGTTCTCCTCAATATTTGATATATATATACATATATATATATACACTAGTAAAATTACGCGTGCATTGTACGTGTATATTATTTTTTTAATATATTTAAATTAAAAAGAGTAAAATAAATTTATATCAACAACTTCATACTCTTGCTATATTAAATTACATTTTTGTTTCATTACATCTCTAAACCAGATTTAAGATCGAGATAACTTCAAAGTAAAAAAATTAAGAATAAAATCTTTGATAATTAAAAAAAAAATTCAAACATAGAAATGAAATTTCAAATAATCTATGTCAATAATGTTTATATTATTTCATTTTACTGGTTGGTTCACAAAATTAGAAAAATAAAAGTATTCTCTACTATACATTGTAAATTTAATTTACCATCATAATGATTCCTACATAAATTTATTGACAACATTACATCTAACACTTTAACAAGGAAAAATTAAACTAACCTATAATGTGCAATACCAAGTCAAGATTTAGCTAACTTTGAATAAATTTCATTGCAGATATGAAAGATTTTGCAAAAAATAATTTTCGTAATGAAGTATATAGTTGTAAAATTTTTTTTAAAGCCAATTCATTTTTGTAACATAACCAAAACAAGTAACTATGCCAAAAGACATGCATTGATCAAATTTCTACCATCATTGCTTTGTTCAACTTTATCTATTTTACAAACGTTTATAACCAAAATTATTATCTTTATTTTGATCTTATCACTCTTAATTCAAGAAGTGTCCAGATATAGAGATCTTTGTACAATCAAAATTTCTCTCTCAAGATTTTTTGTTTTTAAAGGGAATCTAATTTGATAAGAAATGTTACCCAATAAGTTAAAATGCAATCTCACTATCTTAATAAGGTATATAATTGTGTTCATTTCACATAATCAAATAAAAATGAAAAGAACAAGAAGAGATAAAAAAAAAAAAAAAAGTTCGTTTTGCAACTTTTAATTAACTTAGACAAAAGTATTATGTAGGTTTCGATTGATGAAAAAAATATTTATAAGAACATAAAGTATAGGATATAAGGTTGAAGGAGAAATCTCATTATCATTCTCATCATCAAATAAATTACTATTTATTAGTGTTAGTAAATAATTTTATATTAATTAATAATCTGAGATGTGTTGAATCCTAATCAAGTTATTGACATGTGACCCCTGAAGCAATCAATCCCCAAAAGAAGAAAACACGAGTACGACACGTTGAAAAATTATCAGTGAACCAATTGTTAAGTTCAAGGGCCACAAAATCCAAACTCAACAAGTAAATAAAAGAAAGCCCATTTATTAAAAAACAGAGTATCTTAAAGTGGAATATGACAAGATCTGTATGTATTTATCTATTAATTCATAAACACAAATGCAAATATACTCAAATCCAATAACCAAGATGACAATGTTTCCAATCTCTAATCTTTAGTAGTATTTGCCTGCAAGGACGCTTGCATTGTAACGAGATGTTAAATACTAGTAGAAGAGGATGACGAAAAGGAGAAGTAGATGTTTTGTAGGTCTAAAGGAGCATGAAGAGAGCTATGTTTGATTTATGTGAAAATGTTAGATGAAACTAGTAAAATTTTTTGGTATATTTTCCTAGTGAGGAATGTGAAAATAAAGAAATAAAT
>JAVXUM010000011.1:341285-353730 GCA_035590655.1 Pouteria glomerata | reverse complement strand
TTATATGCTATATTATATTTTATATTTTATTATAATAATATATTATATTGTTATATATATATAATATAATATAATATATTATAATAATATAATATAATATAATTAATATAATATAATTAAATATTTTCTAAAAATAAAAAAATAATAATTATAAATAAAATTACGTTTCCAAACGATATTTCAGTTTTCATTTCAGGAAAAAAAAAACGACAACAAAAAAAACAAAACAGAAAACGGTAACAAAAAAATAACAGAAGAAAAACGACAACGTTACCAAACGGGCCTTGAATAATCATGTACAAAACAATAACTGCTAAAAGCATTTAAGAAGTGCTTAATTGATATAAAAGTATAATAAAAATAAAAATATTTAATATAAAAATAGTATATAAAAAAATTTAATTCAATAAAAAAATAAAAAAATTAATTAATTTTAATAAATCAAATACCCTTAAATTAAAATTCCACCAAAAGATCAGTGCCCTCCGATTTTGACTTCCCCCAAACCTTCGGCAACGTAGCTGAAATACTCCTTAAAAAGTTAGCCCTCCAAAATGGGTTTCTGACACGTTGCGTTCACGGAAGTAGTGTTGACGGGTTCAAAAAATTATGATGGTTGTTTATTTTCTACTAAACTATTTTCTATATCAATTTAGATGCCACATTTAAAGTCTTAATTTTTTTAAAAGAAATTTTAAAAATTTTTAATTTTCTTTAATTAAATTTTATTATCTATTATTTTTACATATTTTAATACTAATTTTTAATGTTTTTGAATTTTTTTAAAACTCCAAAGTGACATTTGATTGAATTTTTTATTTTCTATTTTACGTATTTTATGCTTCAAAAATTCTAAAACATCGTAACAAAAAATGTTACGTTTTTCTTATTTTAAATTGTTGAGTTAAAAATATTCAAAATGATGCTTTGCCAATTTTCATTTTATGTATAAACTCATTTTCTATTTTCTAAAACAAAATTTGAAAACACAAATGGCCAAATGTGCTTTAAACTGTTTTCCTTCTTTTTAAAAGTTTAAAATAAAAAATAAGTTTAAAACAGAAAATAAAAAATAAAAAAACAAATCAAACGAGGCCTAAACGGTTTATAAAAAATTTTGAAAAGATAAAAAAATTAGATTAAATTTTTTTTTTAATATAATATTTTGAATATATGAACTTTTATTCCAAATCAGTTGTCCTTAACGGAAAACCTTACGTATTTAAAATTTAAAACCTTTTTCTAATTAGAACAGAGTTTTTTAAACTAAAATTTTAATTCTTTAAAAAAAATCGTGAATGTAATTCTTAAAGTGATAAGTCTAGAAAATAGACCCCGGCTATGGACCGCAAGAAGGCCCACGAGGCTTTCGCTAAAGAGTGGAGAAATTGAGAAAACGAATTGAAGAGAAATAAGTAAAAATCACCGTTATGGAAGAAATAGGAGTGGGAGGGGGAAGTGGCGGAGGGGGGTATTGCTGGTGGTGGGCCGTCGCCGGCACCGCCCAATTGGCGATAGGCGTCAAATCCTACCGCAAAGGCTACTCCGGCGACTGTCGATTCATGCCTTTCAAAGCCTTCGCCATCGCCTCTCTTTTCGTTGGCGCCACCGCCTCCGCCACCGTCGCCATCCTCCGATCCTCTGGCATCAACTCGGTACTCTCTCTCTCTCTCTCTCTCTCTCTCCGAGTACCTGTGATCTGCCATGACAATTATTCGTAAATTAGGCTTTGAAATTCTTTTTTAGGGTCTAGAGACATAGTGTTAATTCCTTTTTGAAAACTTGGAGTGTATATGTATTTGTATATGTCTGGATTTAACAAATTACACTGCCAGTGTAACATTAGGTGCCAATGTTGTAGAGCCTAAACAAATGGCAAGGCATAAGGAATGAATCTATGCCAAGTAGGGGAATGGTTGATTGCAAAATTATGCTGCCTGATTATTATCTTTATTTTTAGGGTGTAATTAGTTAAGGGGTATGAAAGGAAAATGAAATGGTGGTTACAAAATTAGGAGGGGAAATTAATTAATTGGGTAGGTATTTTTTTGAAGTTCTTTTTATTCAAAATTTGAAACAGTGGAATTATAGGGAAGGCCTAAAAAAAAAAAGCTTCACCATTTCTTACATTTCACTACCCGGGTGTTGGCTTAAAAATTATGTCTGTTTCATGCATCTCTATCCATCCATCTTAGGTCATGTTTGCTTCTTTAGATATGAGGTTGGATAAAAGATAAACATATCTATTCTTAATTTTATCACATATTTTATTTCACTTTTTTTCTATGAATAATCACTATAATGGCATATAAATATTATCTATAATGTATTCCACATTCCACGTGTTATTTATATTTCACGAGTGATGTTATCTCAATAAAATCATTGTAGTTCAATGTAAGATAAAAATTAAAAGTGAGATTCTATCTTCTGTCTGACCTTATATCCTATGAAACAAACATGCCTTTACATTATGTGGCCATTTTTTTTATGCATGGATTCAATTTTTTTTTTTTTTTTGGAACATTCCTTAGAAGTAATTAATGAGCAACTGAGTAATATCTTGTCCTTTTTCTGACCACGTATATGTGGGAGTAAGACAACATATATTGCCTCTCCTCAGACCCAAATAGGCTGGAGCTTTGTGCATTTGCGCGCGCGCACATAATTCTTCTCTCTTCTTCTGTTTTTTCTTGTCTCTTTTCTTTCCTTTGATTAAAAGTTGCAATTAATTAGTGCTGTAAAGATTTTAACTACCGGGTTACATAATTGTTGCATTAAGAAAACATATAGGGACAACTATGATCAATTATTAGGTAGAAAACTATATGTACCTCACAAATCTCAATTAATAAGGGATACCAGTGGTCTTTTATGGTATTCTCAAATATTTCTTATTCTTTGAGCAATAAGCCTTCAGTTCTTTTTGTTAGCAGCCTCCATATTTTGTGCTTTACATATTCATCTTAAAAGTCTACTACTCATAACTACATTGTGAACTTCATCTAACTCTGTTTGTTTACTAACTTTGGACTCCACCAACTTATCCTTACTACCTTCATTTTTTGTTTATTGGCAGCCTTATATTGTGTATTGTAATACCCCATGCCCCATGGTGAGTTTAGAAACTTGAGGATCTCCAAGATGTTGGATATTAAGTAGTCAGTGGGTTGCACGGGATTAGTTTGTTGAAAGGGTTCAGTAGGTTGGTTGACTTTGCCAAATCTTTATGGTTCTCGAGGAAGGTAATCAATGAACTAAGGTTCCTTTTGGTGTACCCTCCTTCATCGGTACAATGGCACTGGAGAGGATCTTGATGATTGGCAATTTACTTTGGAGGGGAAAAGCTCTACTTAAATGAATGACATAGAGGAGTCAATGGATTGTCTCTATTATATGATTGCCTAGGAGCTATTGTAGATTTTGTTTTCGACTTTCAACAATTAGTAGAGTTATTTGAATGCTGTTGAGGAGAGTAATGTTGCTTGGTGTATTTGGGATGATAGAAGACTGAGCTTGTGTTGGTGTAGTACTATGAGTCTCAAGATAAAGTGGTATCCTTGTTTTGTTGGCCTATAGGAAGGTCTCATATTCTTTTATGCTATATTTGGAACATAGATTTGTAGAAGGAATAGAAAAGTGAAGAAAAATGGTAGATTTGTAGAAGGAATAGAAAAGTGAAGAAAAATGGTGAAAAGCAAAACATAGAAAAACAAGTTTATTTTATTTCATTTTTTTATTGAGTTAGAAAAATGATAACAAAATGAATAGATATTTGTGAAAAAATTATTTTTTACTTGGTTAAATTATGAAAATATAAAACTAGTAATTTTATTTTCAAATCCATATACCAAAGCCTAGCATTAGGGATTCTTTGCATGTACCTTGCTGAAAATATACCTTAATGATTGAACCGTGCCTTACTTTCATCTAACATTGTATATCAAAATTAACATGATTCCTGTTGGTGATTGCATTTTCCGAAAGTTCACTCATGGACTGCATTTTTTGTTTATTTATTTTTTAATAGGTGGAAGACGTCAAAGAGGTGGGTGCAAATATAAGGACTGGACTAGGGGTTCCTCCGAGGACACAAGATAAAAATAGGTGAAAATATTTGAAGATTTTTGTAGTTCATTGCCTTGAGATTATTATGGAAAGGGCTAGGATCTGTCTGGCTGTCTCCCTTCGGAAACATTTCCAACCACATGTTGTAGAGATGATAGGCATAAACCTCCTCCTCTCCCTTCTCCTGAAACCACCTAGTGTTGAGTACTTTATTATTTTTTTTCCCCCTTCTTCTTAAGACTAATGCATTTTGGTGAGTTTTTTACTTCCAAGATATTTATGAGATATCTTTTGAGGCACATCCACCTGACGCATTTGTGTTGATGTGTGGTGTGGATAATTCTCGAACTATTCATTACAGTAGAAATATACTTTGGTTTGAAGAAAAATGCACACGGGTCATAAGGTCGTAGCCAATACAATTGAGTTTATGGCTTCTTGGGACTCTAAATGTTCCAAACTAGAACAGATTGCGAGATTCTTCTGTATATATGCCGTTTCATATATATATATATATATATTTGAGCTTGAGGTCTTACTCTAATGTTATCATATGTTACACTTTCTACGGTAGATCGAGAATGTCGAGGTGGTGTTAGAATTCCAACTACTCCAAAAGAGTAGAATTGTTCAAGGAGAATGTAATTGTAGATGTATCACAAACTCTTGTGTGCATGTTTTATCTAAGAGCTTGACGACACTTTTGACTGCAGAATTCAAGTTGATCTCAAAATCATTTCAAACTATGAAGAACACTAAATAAATAAATAGCCCCGTCAAGCCTCAACAACAAAGGCATTGGATTATGAGTGGTAAAATGATATAAGCTGCCCGAGGCTCTTGGGGTGGGCGTAGCTTTTTTGGTTGGACACTTTCTTGGTAGAAAATATGAATATTCTTAGAATTAAATTGTTAAGGATAACTATGATAGTATAATAAAATTTACAAGAATAATTTTTTAAAAATTAAAATTATTTTAATAAAATTGATAATGTTGTAAGTACAAAATTGGTCTTGTACATATGTTTTGAGCCAAATAAATAAAATTGTTACAAGTGGTGGAAAGGTAGACTGATAAAATTGAAAAGAGGACAGTATGTATAAAAATAACTATATATAATAAATAATAATAATTTCAGTGGGGTCGGCTACACCTACAGTTTATGTTGTGGGCCCATCCTCGTGAGGCATCAATTTAATCACAAGTCTCGCCCATGCTCGACTCCAAATATCAACCAACCAAATTAAAGACTTTAAGCTCAAAATACTATTAAACTCAATTAAAATTGCGCTCGATGTACTCTCGACATATATAACATATGATATGATACAATTTGAGCTGGATTCAAAATTAATTTGATCATAAGCTCGGTCGAGTTCAATTTGAAAAAAAAATCAAACTAAACCTACGTCAAACTTTTAAACTTGTTAAACTCGACGGGCCTAAGATTTAGAAACTATGAGTAAGTAAGCTCGACGGGCCTAAAATTTAGAAACTATGATAACGTCATGGGTTTCCATCACTTCCCAAGTAAACAACCCAGTAGATACTTCTGAGACCGACATTGGGTTGCCATCACTTCCAAGCAATCATCTCAGTTTCGTTGATTTCCATCACTTTCAAGCAATCATCTCAGTTTCGTTGATTCAATAAAATAAGGTTAACTCTGGATCAAAAATGCAATATTGGGATCGCCCATAAATTGATCCACGAGAGATTGAGGTTGAAGATATTTTTATTGCACTTTAATTGCATGAAAACGTTCCAATCGTTGTCACAAAGCACCCTTGAGAACCAAATTGATCATAGATTCACTTACTCTTTTAACATCTGATAGAACTCAAAGAGGTTGCACTGAAACAGCAGGGTGTCAAGCATGAACACTCACCACTGATTGATCTTCAACATGCCCATAGCAAGTTACCAACACCTATCAATTGCAACAATGCAAATCTGTGCCCAAAGAAAAGAGAAAAATACACAAACTTCCGATTAAACTAAAACCGCACAAACCACCTTCAAAAAAATTATATATGAATTCAGGACGTTGTTTTATTTCCTTCTTCCTGCCAAAAAGGGCTGAAGTTAAGAATTTCAACTTTTTGGTAATCAAAACTTGGACTCAGCAAATTATACTCAATTTCAGAGAGAAATAAATAAAGAAACAAAAAAGAACCATCAATGAAATGGGCTGTCGCTTGTACAGAGGGATGCATCTGATAAAAGTTGAACCATTCTTGTATATCCTTCAAGCTGGGACGTAAGACTCGAGCATTAGCTGCGTTTGGGAAGGTGATTTGATCTCAACAATCAAATATGTGAACTTCCACTGCTTGTCCACCTTGTCTCTGAACATCTCTGCGTAAACTTTGCCAGCCCCATGGGGACCCCGAATATGGAAATTTACCTGTAAATTCCATTGCTCACTGTTACTTGTCAACACATATCGAAGTCCTCGGGCTTCATCTTTTTCAAAAGTGTTTTCATCACTTTATACTAATTTTTTTTCAAGTAGATGCTGATGTATTGATGTAATACAATGAAAATACAAACAACTCTAATAAAATCAATGAAATAACTTGAATTTCAGGATTCACTGGGAATATCCTGACAAACTCCATGTAGGAAGCAAGAAACAAGGGACCACATCCATTATAATTCTATAAAATATAAGAAAGAATTTTGATTTTTTCTTTTTTTTTTTTTTTTGTTTGGGGGGAGGGGAGTGTGAGGAGAATCGTTTCACTATCAGATACACTTATTATAATCAGGGAAGGGCCATTTCAAACAATCATGAATTTTACAATGCCCACAAGGAGTTACCTCTACATGCTCAACTCCATCTTCATCAGTCCATATTCTATGTGGAATACGTTGGCGAGCAGCGCGATTCCTGCTTTCCTGGCCATAGCCAGTAATAGGTGATCCAATCCGTACTCTAACCTGATGCAGAGCAACTTCAAACCATTTGAACCATGAAAATGTACTGAAAACATCCACAAAAATATAAACACCTAATACTAGTCATTATGTTAAACCCAAATAGCCCATCCCAGAAATATTCTAAGGGTATTTGGACAAAAACTAATGATTGCATTGAGAAAAAAAAATAAGACAATATATTTGATAAAATTGCTTCTCTCCCTAATATTTTTAGTCTTTAGACAAGATGATGGCTATCAGTCTAATACTGTAATGGTCCTAAATTCAAACCTCATGGCTCATACCTACCCAAAAAAGTCAATAGCACATGTATAAAAAAACCTAGTTCAGCCACACGTGGGGGAATGGGCACATGTTGACAGAGAATAAATAAACATAAATAAAGGAGTTGTACCTCTCCTTAACAACTGAAACTTTTAAGTGAAATGGTGTCTAACAGCCCAATAAACTGCACGTATCATAGGTTGCTCTTAATAAGTCCATGAAACCCTAAAAGTGATTTGAAACACAAAGGCCATCATAAATCTATGCTAGTCCCAATGTGAGGCCTATAGGTAATGCCATAATAATAATAACAATAAAAAATAGGCCATAATTGAGATGTGACGAATGCATACATCCTATCTAAAAAGTCACCTCAATGAAAAGTATTAAGCGTGAGGTTGGAGATTAGGACGGTGGATGAGCCTTCTAGGAACCATGGTAGTTGCCACTTACTAAGATAGCAATAAAACACCAAATCTAGCAAGGTGAGAGCATAAGAAGTCCCAGAGGGAAATTGAGACGTCTAGAATGACTAGACCAAAGCCCTCCATAGAAAGGAAGAAAGCTAGTTTATATAGAAGGGTCAGGCTAGGAGACTCACTCAACTTAACATGTGGAGGGCATCTGCCCAAGTGGATATTAAGTCAGGTGGTTTCCCTGGGTTACCTTTACACCCTGGAGTATTAGTCACATCAATATTCTCTATAATCAAAGGCTGCTCCTTAGGTGCAACCTGGCAATATTTTATCATGGCCTAAGAGATTTGATTGTGGAGATATTTCTTTCTAAAACCAGCCAAGCTACAAAGTCAATTGAGGGAGGATGGACAAGCAACTTGATGATCCTCAATTTCAGTTACCAAACCACAAAGCATCAATGTCCTTGCATGAAAATCGTGGGATCACCAAAGCACCCTATGACAGCAACACCAGCGCCGAGGAGGTTCCAAGACCCTGCTCACAACCTTGGCTAACATCGAAAACTTAGGGTGCCATTGGAGGGTGCTTTGTAAGCTGTACGAAAAGTGCACTAAAAAAAACAACCACTCGACAAAGGAATGTTGAGTATATATGCCATAAAGGGAAAAGATAATATTCATATATATGATAGAATGGTATTTGTGAGCTTATACCACATGCACTCAGGTATGGGTGCATGTCTAACCGTCAGACCATTCTATTCTCTTATGTAAGGACACGGAGACTTAAGATAATATTCATATATATAAATATATAATTCTTTTATTTTATAGGATAGCATGGTATTTATAAAGTGTCTATTATTAGATTATTTGATGCAAAATATAAGTCTTATACAGAATTTGCTAAAATTGAATTGCAAAATATGTTTGTCTGGATATCTAAATATATGTTTGTATGGTGTCTATCATTAGATTATTTGATGCAAATATAAGTTTTATGCAGAATGTGCTAAAATTGAATTGCAAAATATGTTTGTATGGATGTCCAACTATATACGTAGACGCACACATCACGCCCCCCAAAAGTCAAGTATCTGATTCGATTACATCATACATTTTAAAGAGTTCTTGTAACATAGCATGTGGGATAAGTTCAATCACAGAGTTCACTCACAGAAAAAGGAGGTTGAGTATGCCCCAAGGGTATTTGGAGAATGCCTTTACAGTCCCCAGCTCCAACCTAAGGTAACATGTGCATTAAGGAGGGTTAACACATGGGCCAGTATGATTAGTCCAAATTTCATCTTACGAGGGTGAGTAGAGCTCATGAAACCAAGGTCAAATGAGAAGATGGCGTGGCATACGTGGCTTGCCATGTTGGCTAACAAGCCCATGTGCCTGTATTTTGTCCCTCAATCTCGTAGTAATTTTTTTTTTTATAAATTCAATCTCTCAATAATTTATGGTTTAACTTTGAAATAAAAAATATATTAATCATTATGTAGCACATTAGACTATCCAAAAGTTCATGATTTTCTAAATACATGCTTAAGTAACCAGAGGTAATAACCTAAAATGTAGTTTTCCCTGCATCCACAGCAGGATATTCATTATAGAATCTGTGTCCTACTTGTACACGTTGCTATTACTAAACCCCTACCCTTGCACTGGGGGTACACGTGGGTACCAGACAAGCAAAAGTTCTATTAAGAAAAATGGGGCACAAAGGGTAATGACAGCCCGTATTCGCATTGGCCACAAGAGGGCTCAGACATATATCTCATTCTTAACATTCATTTTCAGCATTTTTACCCCAGTGAACTCTCTCTTCTAGAACAGAAAAAAAAAATTGAGAGTTACACACAATGTTTTCAAGCATATACTAACTCTAAAATGCAGTCCTAATCCACCATAAAATTAAAACAGTGGCCATAACTTTATATGCTCATAGTTTAGAAGTCCATCTATGAATAATCAGTAGCACATAATTTTGAACCGAACTTAAGACACAGTAGCTTGAGA
Organism: Pouteria glomerata; assembly: GCA_035590655.1. NCBI lineage: Eukaryota > Viridiplantae > Streptophyta > Magnoliopsida > Ericales > Sapotaceae > Pouteria > Pouteria glomerata. Next base: position 344,011 of record JAVXUM010000011.1, on the reverse strand, counting down.
TGAAGAAATTCTGGGTTAACCAAACCTGGCTGTCATTTTGAACTCTTGCTAGAGCCTTGCCAAAAATCTTGTACCTACAAAAAATGACAGTTTATTTAGTCTGGTGATTAAAATGCAATTCCTCGACTCCATTGTTCTAAACATTAATCATCATTTCAATTTGTAACTTGAAATGCTAATTCTTACTCTTTTGGTTCAAAAATGAGTTCTTTGAAAACAGCATATGCTGCTGCTGCAGCAACTCCAAGCCCTGCTAGAATGATAATACTGTAAGAGGCTCCCTCTGTAAATGTCACCGGCTTCTCTGGGATATTATATGTAGGAGCATCAAAGGGATCCTCAACTTTTGATATTTCTTTTTTAGTCTGTTAAAGGAGGGAGGGGGAGGATAAGGCACTTGATTGAACCATAGAATTTGAAGTTAACACAAGCACATAAAATGTTCACTTCATAGACTAGAGCAATATTTACTAAATTTTTTGCAAGTGATCAAACCCGTAAGTCACATGATTGTAGACTTGATTGTGGTAGAATGTAAAAATTATTATGATTTCCAGAGAAAACATAAATGTCCACAAGGTCAAAGTGGAGGTCTTATTTATAGTTTCTCATAAAATCCTGAAATTGTGCAGTGACCTCAAAAGCATAAGGCCTGCAAGAAGTAGCTTTGTACATTTGTCTATCTTGTTTAGGGGGCAAATAATGATCTTAACCAGATAATCCATTGAAATTTCCAATAAGAGGTAAGTTCTAGCAAGCTGACACAAGGAATTATTGGTGGCACTTGCCGATATAAATAAAAACTTTGATTGTTCTGGGGCTCAGCAAGACAGCAATCTGAAATCATGTGAAGCAAATTGCTCAAACAGTCGATGACAGCTTCACTACATAGTTTTATTAGTTTACTATGTTTCTACAGAAATTGACCAAACAGATAGAGGAAGGATCATGCTCATAGAAGGGCTCCATTCTGCAAATAGGTGGAACTCAACCACTGTTTCATGATGTCATTATAACCTCATATTATTAGGCACAAGACAAAGCTATTTCCAACATAAATAGACCACAAGAAAGGGAGGAACAACAGAACACGTTTTTGTAATACTGTCAACGTGAAGATAATAATGATGCCAAAATTTTATATACTGGCAATTATCTATGTGAACTAATTAAAAAATAATAAAACATGTTTCTACTTTTTATACTGTTGTTAATATCAAAATGCAAAATTCTGGATATCGTGATGTCATTTTGGCTCAAGCACATGGGCCAATTGGCAGCAACAATAGAAACACAGATTTTGTGTTAGCTGGGAATTAATATATTGTTTCATTTATTACTCAACAAAATATATATATATCATTTCATTTCCACAAAACAGTCAAAAAATTTTCGATTCCAAAGAGACGAGACAAAACATTAATGGAATAATAACTCCACTGTTTCCATCAAAACACAATAAAATGCCCAAAAATATAAAACGTTCAAAAAATACAACATAATATACCAAAATAGTAAGTCACTTAACTCTATTTTATGATTAAGCTTTTATATATTTAGATGGATTTCAATAAGTATTTAAAACTTTTCTAGATATTTTAATATTTTTGTGCCATTTGTGAAACGTTTCCTAATCGCTTCCGTAATGTTTCCTTTCTGTGCTAACTGAAACACACTGCCGAAACAAAATTTTAATCCATGGTGTTAACCTCCAGCTTTTCCACCAACAAAAAATGTACAAAAATTAAATATTTGAGTTGATATACTCCAATTCAAACTCAAACCTCTGATGATTTTCTTCGCTCTTGTTCTGAAGCAGTTGATGCGAAGGTTCTAGCGAAGCAAGGACTGTTCATGTTGGCCCCTTCACTTCTAGTGAGGAGGAATGGTGACTGAAACCTCACTACACTTTCTTTAGTCCACTTCCCCAGAGACAAAAAAGACATTCCTGCCAAAAGAAAAATGAAAAGATCAATAAAAAAAAAAAAACAAAAAAAAGGAGAAAAAAAAAAACTAATCACTTCCTTCCCCTTTCACCAGAGGTTTAGCACATGTATCAAATATCAATGATTGCCACTATAACTTTTGGGACCTAACACAATTAATGCCTTAGAAAATATATCAACAAGTGCCATTATCACTTTTTGGGGCCAAATGCAACTAGCTTTCTTACGCCTATATCCTTTCCTTTTCCATGCGTTGATTCACGAGTTACATAGATACTCAAATTCAAAATATGCCAGGGATGCTAACAGAAGCAGCTACGATAATGTTTTTCCAAAGACAGCCACAACAAAACACAATAGGACTCTTAAAAAGTCTGTAAAAAAATAAACCTAACTCTTCCTTGTCACCAAAGACAATAATTACGATCCTTATTTACAAAGATACTAAATAGTAATCAATAATATGACCCCAGATGATACATTTACTAACCTTCAGCTCCAAGCATCTCCTGCAGAATAGAAAGGAAAAGTTAATAGTGGTAATGATATATGAGCTTTAAAATTTAACAGGAATGCATCTGACAACCTTAGTCATGCAGCCATTAGCATTAGCAACAAGAAGATCACACAAAAACAAAAGAAAAAATAAATAAATAAGGAATGCACTATAATCTTTTTTATGCCTAATAACTTAGAAAAGTTATCAACAACAATGTTAGTAACCAACAAATAAAAAAGAGATTATATTAACTTACCCTTTTTGTGAAATCATCAAACGCG
>JAVXUM010000011.1:319273-336198 GCA_035590655.1 Pouteria glomerata | reverse complement strand
TTTACTCTAAATTTATTAATGTACTTTTAAGTAGAATTTGAGAAGTAAAGAAGTTAGTTTTTTTTTTTTTTTTTATACCTGGGTAATAGCTAGCTTTTTTAAAAAAAAAAAAAAAAGAAAAAAAGTTAACTTTTAGTTAACAAGCTTTTTAACTTTTTGTTGAATTGACATTTTTGACTTTCAATATTTAAAAGAAGTTCAAAGTGTAAGAAAATTAATTTGATCATTTTAAAAAAGACCAAAAAATTATTAACTTGTATTATTACTATTTACAAAACCCCAATCGAAATTTCAAGGGCATGGAAATTACCAGAAAAATATGGGCATTTTTGTAACTTCACCTAACCATTTTGAACAGAGAAAAAAGTGGGAATGTGACGTGAAATTTATTTAGTGGGGGTAGATAGCGGCTGCATTAACCGCCACAACCGCCATTAAAGAGAGAGAGAGTTGCAGAGGGATTAATAAAGTGAAGCTTTTCAATGACTAATTGGGTGATATGAGAAAATTGTGTGAAAATTTTCCTAGTGGGGGCGTAGAAAATGGAAAAGAAAGAACATTGATTGGAAGAGAAGAGAAGAGGAGAGAAATGGGTCGCCGTCATAATCATCATCAAGTAATGTTTTTCGGAATAGGAGGAGGAGGAGCAGGGGGAGGGGGAATGGGGGATGAGATAAGGAAAGGACCATGGAAGGCAGAAGAAGATGAGGTGCTTATCAACCACGTCAACAAGTATGGCCCCAGAGACTGGAGCTCCATTCGATCCAAAGGCCTATTGCACCGCACTGGCAAGTCCTGTCGCCTTCGCTGGGTCAACAAACTCAGACCCAACTTGAAGAAGTATTTACATTTGCCCTCTCTCTCTCTGTCTGTCTGTCTGTCTCTCTCTCTCTCTCTATATATATAAATGCATGTACATGTCAAGTGCAAAAGAATTCTGTAATGGTTTCTCTGCACATGATCTATTTATTTCATTTCTGTCTAATCTGTTATATTTACTCGCACTGTATGCATTTATGTAGGTGTATATGTATGGGTTTCTCTCCAATTGTTCTCTACTTCTCTGGACAGATATACATGCACACACACATATATATACACATAGATGCATTTATGTATCTGCATAATGGCTTTCACTTTCACCCCAATTGATTTTATATTTGTCTGTGCGTGTGTTTGTGAAAAAAGTGGGGTGAAATTTTCAGCAGAGGAGGAGAGGACAGTTATAGAATTGCAGGCACAGTTTGGGAACAAATGGGCAAGAATTGCAACCTATTTGTCAGGAAGGACAGACAACGATGTCAAGAACTTCTGGAGTAGCAGGCAGAAGAGACTCGCTAGGCTTCTACAGACACCAACCGCGCCGCCACCACCAGCCGAATCACTGAATAATGGGGAAATTGCTGTTCTTCATGATGTACCATCGGACATAGAGGTAAGAAATTTTGATCTCTAAAAAGGCCAAAAGTGTAAATGTTAGTTTGCCATAAAATCCGGAAATAGCTAAACGTTTATAAGTACCGAGACTTGAGGCACGAGTAATATCTAATAAGCTTAGATTTTGAAAAAAAATACTTCACTATTTGAATTTTCCTCCAGATAATTGAAACAAAATAATGTGTCAATCAGGGTAATAAATCAAAACTTTATTAAGTCATTTTTGAATTTTTTACAACATTATGATAACTTTTCTCATAATAACTTTTTTAATTGTATAGCACTACTCTGCTTTAAAAAAATATAAATTCACTAATATACATTTCATTACATTTATATAATTGTTACATCATATTTTTTTGGTAAATTATTCTATTAAGATAGTATTTTTCATACAAAAATCCATGCTCCCAATAGGGGTGGATGTAACCCCAACTCGACCTAGACTATTTTTTCGGGTTTGGAAATTTTTTTTTTTATTTTTTTAACTCAATTATTTATTCAGGATCGAGTTTGGAATTGAGCATACCTAGCCAACTCTAAAAATTAATACAATATATATATTATATATAAATAATATATATTTCTACTTTTTATATTTGATTTTTAATAACAAAATTTATAATTTATTTTAATACTTGTTTAATCTAAAAATATAGTTTAAAAAATAAATGAGTTTTTTTAGACAAGTTTGGAGTTATACTTGTGCCTACTTTTTAATGGACCCGACTCATGTTGTCTCGTAATTTTTTGACCTAACCTAACCTAATAAATCAAGTCAAAAATTTAATTTATAGGTGAGACTTATACACCACACACGCACCTTAACATCCTGATGTGAGATATCTGCGTACCCAATTTGAACATAACAACCCGTAGAGAGAGTAGAGTATTGGATACAAGCACACAACTTTAATTTTTCTTTGTTTTTTTTTTTAACTAACTCAACTCAACAACCAAGTCAAAAAGCTTAGTTTGTAGATGAAACTTATACAACACCCCCCCCCCCCCCAATCCAGATGTGAGATGCCAATCTACCCCATGACTAACAATATATTTACTCATAGTCCAACCAGCTCATTGGCCATCTATGCACATAAAAATAAAAATAAAAATAAAAGAAATGAAAATTTTGGTTATCTCTAGAAATTGTGTGTTTTCACATTTTCAGGCACCCAAGCTTAGTCCTTCAATGGAGGAAGAATCATCCTCAAAGTCCCAATCTTGCTCCTCACCCTTAATTGATAACTCTCAAATGATCAAGATGGGCCCACTTCCTGACCTTTATAATTCAAACTTGCTCAATTGTGACCAAAACCTTCTTCAGCTCGAGTACTTCAACTCTGCTGATCAGTCACAACAACTTCCATTTCCTACAATTCCAGAACTCCAACCAGACAACGTTCCACTCTTGCTAGCAACCCAAGAACACTCCACCGACCTCGGAGACCCTAATTTTCTGACAATGTATGGGAATTCCAATGCATTTGAGCTCTGTAACGTCACGCAACTTCCTCTAGCGCCACCTTGTTTTGGAACCAGAGGAGGTTGCCAATGTGGTGGCTGCGGAAGGGGAGACAATGGGAGCCCTGCAACCCCGGACAGCTTCTTTAATGACTTCCCTGCAGACATGTTTGATCAAATCGAGCCATTTCCAAGCCCGTCGGAGCGGTGATGATGCAGGAAAAATTTAAATAGAACAAATCCTCTCATCTAGTGTTTTCAACTAACAAATTGAATGTTTTGTTAATGCTGTCATCTGTATTTTTTTAATTAAGACTCTTCTCTTGATCTAAAATTAATTGCCCTTTTCTTCTATCTCTCTTCTTCTATCTCTTTTAAAATACCAGGATCATAAACTAGCAGTCTATTTTGGCTCCATTTTTTTGTTGCATTTCCAAAAACAGGGCCATGAATCCATTTTGAAAGTACATGTATGTACTTCGCAAATGGAAAATTAACTTTCCATTTGAAAATACAAGTAAAACAATTCCTAAATATAGAATTTCCAGGACACTCACAATTTGCATGCTTCTGCACCATCATCATACCATCATACAGGCAGGAACGCATCCAAAATTTCTAATTAGTAAGGGCAAAAATCATCGGCAAAAAAATAAATAAAAATAAAAAAATAAAGATATTCTTGTAATAAAATTAGTTTTTTTAAAGCTAATTATGATAATGTAATAAAATTTGTGGAGGCAAACTTGGAAAAAACCAAAATTATTTTAATATAGAAAGTGGATAGTGAGGACGAAATATACAGGAAATTTTTTTTTTTTCGTTCAGCTGGAAAACAAGGAGTCCAAAGCGTAAGTTTAAAATGATTGGGATGCAATTGCCCCACAGCCGCCACGTGGCCCACCTCTGCTTGAAAGAATACAATTTTAAAATTTGTTAGAAATGCAAGCGTGGACGACCCTACCCCATTCGAAGATTTAGTTCAACAGAAACTTTCAGTTCAGAGTATGAAAGAACATTATTAATAGTCGCATAGAAAAATTCATCAATGCCCCAAACTTTAGATACATGGGCTTGAGGAATGGAGAAATTTCACTCCATTTTTGGCAATCAAATCCCTGGAAGACTAATCGGGCAAGCAGTGTGTTGGGAAAATTTTAGGAATCCCAAAAAGCTATTCAGTCAAATTCTTGGAGACAAGCCGTGGATTAAATGATCCTGAAGGAATTGTTTTATATGATGTTTCACTGAGTCAGTGATCATCTTCCATGGTGCTGGATGAATAGTAGTTGATACCAGTATGATCCTCGGGTTTAAACACCTCGAACTCTCCAGCAGTAAATGACTTGTCATCACCAAAGGAAACAGGCCTTCTTAAGTGAGTGCGTGCACAATATTCTACTTCATATACCGTTATGTTCTTCAAGAATGCAGCAAATGCAGTTGCAACTCCTTCCGCTGCACAATCATAAGATTGTTGTAAATTGAAAAAATATATATGCATATAAATTCTGACAGATACCTGAAAATGGGTGAGATTGAATCAACAATCAAGAACACATACACGAGGAAAAACTTTTAATGCTGTTTTTCTATAACATCTGAAGGTGTTTCACACTAGGAAGAAAAAAAAATCAAGTATACATGTTGAAATATTAAAAATATGATCTCCAACATCAGAGTAATTATAACGAAGGCCATCCACAAACTTTATGAAGTGAAATTTGAAACTGAAAAAAAAAGAAGTTTCATTCTCATTGCCATCTGGAGTAATCAATATTAGATCATTTATGCATGCAAAGCATAGATCACATCCTTGCCGCAACCCTCAACTACTGTATGGTATCTTAACAGGCGATTAGAATCTGAGAAATAACACCAGCAACAAGAAGCATACCATGTGTGACAAGCAACAAATTTTCTGATGGGAATTTATCTGCCAAGGCCTTACAAATCTGTGTGTATCTAGCCCTTGCACCGGCTACTGTCTCTTCCCACCGTGGCAACTGAAGTAAGCCGAGAAAAAAACCACGTCAGTACTGACTAATTTTGTAGACACTGCATATTAAGCCATGCATAGGACACTTTTCAAGTAGAAAAAATTTTCTTCTATTTTTAGTAGAGAGTTGGGAGGGAATTGAGAGTAGCTCCTTTTGTTTCAATGTAAAATGTGTATTGTTTTTGGGGTAAACACATTTACTCATGTTTCAGGAAAATATTTTTTTAAATACATGAGTAAAAGTATTTTCCCCAAAAAACGCTTTATATTGAAACAAACAGAGGCTTAAGTTTTTGTTGTCCAAACCTCTTGATACACTCGTTCTACAAAGTGATCCACTGTCCCAGCAGGAAACATAGCTTCAAGCTCCGAGATATTGAAATTGAAATTTCCATCTTTAGGAGCCACATCTAGTCTGATGGCTTCCCTGTTCAGTGCCTCACATAGTCCATACTCAATGGAGACCTGAAAATGTGCAAAAAAAGAGTCAAGCAGAAAATTCATGACTCGTAGATCTAATCATTGCTGAATGTCAATTAAAACATATAGAACTGGAAACACAATACCCAAAGTCTCCCATTAATGTTCTAAATGATTTACATGAATAACGTGCCAGTTTCAGTTATGTGATTTCATTTTTATACATACTGGGGCTATGGGGAGTTGTTCTACAGACCACTTCTGCAAGCATTTGTTTAGCATTCTGTACAACTAAGTTGAATCAGAACAAATTACACAATATATCAATGGAATTTATTTGATATCTGCCAGACAACTAAATCAGACAAGATTTGGATATTACGGCCTAACGGCAGATTATTGTCAATAACACAATTAGGTTCCAAAATACCTGAAAACATCTTTTAGATGTTCTCAGATTTTTGGTTTCTCTGGTCGTGGTTTACGAAAAGTAAAACTAGAATAGCACAACCAATTATAGTTTCAGGAAATAAAACCATAAACCGTTTTTGTAACCAATGAGGCCTTTTTTCAAGTTTCCACTCTAGTACTCATTGATCAAGCACCCTTGAATGACCACGAAATTTAGCACTTAGAATTGGCTAATCATTCACGAGTTGTAGGAGCAAGTAACTTAGAAATCAGATTTCCAGTAAGATGATTATACCTAAGTCTAATTTTTAAGACATTAACGTATTTCCAAATTTCTAGTCCAGTGCATATTGAGAAAACGGCTCCAGATGGCCATAAAATTTGACACATAACATCACATTCTGCGGCCATTGCCTAATCTTTATCACCTCTATCTATCCCTTTTTGCGCTAATACCACCACCATGTACCTATACTATTCACCTACCCTTTGCGATTACTTTTATTTACTTATTTTTTTTTTTAATTTAATTTAGTCTAAATTAATATTAGAATAAAAAAAAAAAGATAATTCCATTCAGGGATTATTTAATTTGGTAAATAAACAATAAAATGAGAATGATCATTTCATTTTGTTTCCATGTTCATTTCGTTCTACCTTTCATTTTCATACCATTCCATTTAATTCCCACATACCAAACTTAACCTTAATTCATTGATTAGTTCTTGTACATATTGAATAACGCACACAGCATAATATTCATATAAAAAATACTTAACAAAATTAATCACTGCTACATGAACTAAAATTGCAATTTGCAAGTATTTAGTAACTCAAAATTGTCTTTGAGGGAAAAAAAATTCGATCACAATTCCCTTGCACATAGAGATGGACAGAAATGCATACACACAAAACATAAACATGGGGATGAAAGATGAGACCTTGATCTTAGAGGGGTCGATTTTGAGGCCGCGGGAGGTCATGCGGTCGGGGCCGAGGTCATCGGCGGCGGCGCAAAGGGCGGACACGACCTCGGAAGAGGTCTGAACGCAGCGGAGGAAGGGTGAGACCAAGACCCGGTGGATCGGAAACCCTAGTTGGGTGCGGAAGTTCCTGCCGGCGTCGAAGGCACGGACTTTGCCGGCGTCGATGAGGGGCGGGTCCCAGGGACGGGCCGCCGTCGCCGTCCATAGCGGGTCGAAGTTGTCTATCCGATCGCCGTGCCTCATCACGATGACATTCTGGTACTCGGAGGACTCCATGTTCTGGGTCAGAAGTCTTCGATTAGATGAACGCTGACAATGTACGCTAAGGTAAGTGACACTCTAGGACAGGAGACGGTTTTATCTGATGGTGGCAAAAGCATAAATTTAAAAAGTAGGCTTATCGCTTGTTTTTCTGGTTTTTGGGCAAAAGTGGCAATTTAATGGGCTTTTGAAGCTTTAAAAAAATTAAAAATTAATGTTAATATAATGTAAAAATAATAAATAATAAAATTTGATTAAAGAAGTTTAAAAACTTTTGATATTTGTTAAAATTTTTTAAAAAAATTAAAGATACAAACGATCCGTAAATACTCATACAATACAAGTAAATGAAATATAATAATATTTATTATTTTATTATTAGCGAAGGAATTGCTAAATGCACCCTATTTTAGGGTGCGTGTGGAGCACCAAAAAAAATAAAAAAAAATCAAAAAATTTTAAAAGTTTTCAAAATCCTCCAATCATATTTTGTCACATATCAATTTTACACCATATCAATCACTTCCGTTGATTTTTTTTAGTTTTTTTTGAAACTCCAAACGCACCCTTAACTCTCAATACTCTCTCTCTTCTCATATATGAATAGTGTTAAAGAAAGTGCATTTAGCATTAGTGTAACGCTCAATAATTTAGGGTGCCGTTACTTTTAGTTTTATTTTTTATTTCGCAGTTTAGTTAAAATTTTCTTATTTTAAGATAAAAATATTCTAATACAAAATAGTCTTCTTATCTTCCATATTTACTACACGTATTCAATTCTTTGAAAAATTTATTAAAAAATATATAAAATTTTAACAAGAATTTGTTAAAAATATTAAACAATATTGATAACTATTTACTAAAAAAATCAAATAAATTAGACAATCATTTACTAAATCAAAATTTTAACAGATAAACGAAATATTTCAATAACTGATTACCAAATAAATTAAAAATTTTTAACAGGTACTTGTTGAAAAAATCAAACTATTTCAACAATTAATTGTTGAAAAAATTTAGAAATCAATGGGGGTATTTTTGAAACTTTAGATATAATTTGTGAGTTGTTTGAATAAATTATTGGATTACTTAGAAAAAATATAAGATATATGAATTAACTGAGTTACCTGTAAAAAAAAATTTGGTTGCGAATAGTGGCACCTATAATTTATTTTTTCTAATTGTTTTAGTTTTAAGGTACTTGCTATTTTTTAAAAAAGTTTTGCACTTATTGATAAATAGAGTACTTGCTATTTTTTAAAAAAGTTTTGCACTTATTGATAAATAGATACTCTTTCCATATAATTATACTCCAAAACATAAGGTTGTGTTTGGGAAAAAAAAAATTAGTAGTTCAGCTACCAATTATTAATTTTTAATTTTTTTAAAATAATTAAATTTACTTTTTATATTTTAAATTTTTTTAGATATTGAAGGAAAATAATATCAAGTTAATAAAAAATTAAAAAGTTCATTACTAAAAAACTAGCTACTATGCCTCGCAAAAAAAAAAAAAAAATGGTTCCTCTCCTGTACTCCGATCTAACAAAAAAAAAAAAAAAGAGAGAGATGGATAATATAAAACAATTATTTATTAGTGGAAAATGGTGTTTTAAGTAATATTGAATACAAAATTTGATAAGTAAAATTTAATTTCAAAAGTCTTAAAGAAGTTATATTTAAATAAAAACATTAAATTACATAATAGAATGCTATTTACCAATGGAAAATAGAGTTTTAATTAATATTGAATACAGAATTTGATAAATAAAATTTAATCACAAAAGTCTAAAAGAAATTATCTTTAAATAAAAAAAATGTAAATTACATGCTTAATAAATTTTTTGACATTATTATCTATATTTAGGATGCATTTGACGTGAAATAAAATGCTAAAGATTTTTAAAAATATTTAAAAATTATTTACTTTTTATCTTATTTCATGAATTACGAATTTACAAATTATTTTACTTCTTATCACTGCAATACACCCTTATTATTATATAAAGCAAACACTAGCAGTAATAGTGAGGCTTTAAAATTTATGAAATTAAACTTCAATTTTAATGACATCCTTTTAGTTTCTTAAAATATCCTTTAACTTCTTATTAAATTTAAATTTAAAAAATTAAATAAATTTTAAAAATTATTTTTAATTAAGTTATTTTATAAATTATAAATTTTAAATTATTATATTATATTATTTTTATATTATTAATAAATTATGCAAATAAAATGATAAACACTGCTATATAACTTTTAGTGCCAAAAAAATATGAAAATTGATGAATTTTAAGTTTTAATAAACAAAACAACCCCTTTATATACGATTTAGGATACTGCAGTAATTCAAAATGACGTCGTTTCGGCGTTTTAGTTTTCTTTTTTAACTCAAAAGGCGTTTTAGTTTTCTTTTTTAACTCAAAACGACGTTGTTCCACTGAAATAGTCATATTCAAATATAAATTTATGTATTTAAATATTATATTTAAATTTTGAATATCATATTCAAAATACAAATATATCATATTTAAATATAAAAATTTAAGGCCTTATTTGATTTATTTTTTCTATTTTTTATTTTTAGTTTTTAGTTTTTATTTTTTTGAACTTATTTTTTATTTTAAATTTTTAAAAATAAAAAAAACAGTTTAAAATGCATTTGATCATTTGTGTTTTTAAATTTTATTTTAGAAAATATAAAATAAATTAACACATAAAATGAAAAATGGTAAAAAATCATTTTGAATATTTTTAACTCAAAATAAAAAAATATAATATTTTTTGTTTCCATATTTAAAAAATTTTTAAATATAAAATATATAAAATAAAAATTAAATCAAATGCCACGTAATAAAATAACATAATTTTACTTGAAAAAAGAATAGCACAACAAATCATTTTGAATTATTATAACCCCTACAGTAACCCTTACTACAGCCCTCCTTTTCTTTCCGTATAAGGCTTGCTGCTCGCCTTACCACTGCCGCCACCACGCTCGGATTGAGCAGCCGTCGCGGGAAGTCAGGTGATTGTTAATCACGCGTGGAAATTAATGGCCGGGTTGGCAAGTAGCATGAGACATAGGAATTTGATTATTTGGATTGTAATAATTGTGTTAAGGCATTAATATTAACCCTCACTATTTATATTTTGCACGTGACATGATGCAGGTAGCATTTTTAATATTTGGTTATTAGGTAAACACCAGTACTATAATTAGGAATGTTCGGTACAAAGTAAAAAATTTAAAGGTAGAACATTACAAGAGTAATTATTATTTGAATAATGATTATTAGAGTGATAAATTTATAATACTTATATTTAGAATGTAATAGTAAATGTTTTCGATAATAATTATAGTATATTTGAAATATTAAAAGTTTTAAAATAATAAAAATTAATTATAAAAAATTATAAAAATATATTTATTGAGTAATTAGAAAAAGATAAAAAAAATTTATTATTCTCCTCCCCCGTATGGGGATAATGCCTTTAGGGGATGTTTGGTATGAGGTGAAAAATTTGGGGATAAAAAATTATGGGGGTATTTATTGTTTTGGTAACGGTTAATGAGGTAGCAAGTTTGTGATGCTTATATTTGGAATGAGATAGTGAATATTATCTGGTAATAATTACATTATGTTTGAAATGTTAAAAGTTTTGAAAAGGTAAGTACATGAGTATAAAGATATGTTTTACAGAGGCAATAAGAAAATGGTAAAAAATTTTAATTACCTTCTGTTGCCCACATCTCACCTAGAGTACAAATTTATCCCCATATGGGAGTAATAATTACCCTTAAAGTAATTATTACCTCCTCATCCAAACGTATGTAATGAAGAGTAAAATTTATCCCAGTAACCTTTACCCTAGTTACCTCATAAACAAACATATCTTAAGAGTAATTGTTACCATTACTCTCATATGGGAATAAATTTTTACTTTAGGTGTGTAACGGAGGATAATAAAATTTTTTTACTTTTTCTTTATTGCCCCTGTAAAACACATCTTTATAATTCTTTATAATTAACTTTTACCCTTTCAAAACGTTTAGCATTCTAAACATTATATAATTATTACCAGGTAATATTTACTCTTTTATTCCAAACATAAATATTACAAACTTGTTATCCTAGTAATCGTTACCAAGATAATAATTACCACCATAATATTTTACTTCTAAATTTTTCATCCCATACTAAACATCTTCTTAATATATTAATTAAAAAATATAATTATTCATTAAACCTAAATAATTTTTTTTTATAATTAAAAACATATGCATAGGAAGCGTCTGGATGGTTAACTTTTACAAAATATTTCTGTACAAATGACGCGTGATTAAGTTTGATCAAAATAAATTAAAAAGTTGATAAAAGGTAAAGCATTTATATATATATATATATATAAACCAAACACCTTTATTCGAACATATATTTATTATGGGATTAATTATATTGATACCCTTTCAACCATACCTCATTTTTAAGTTACTCAATTCATCTATTAATTTTAACATTTTGACCCTTTCATCTATTTAAAAAGGGTTCTATTTAATAGCTATTATAAAAATCTGTTAACTTTTATACGATTAATTATACTAACACTCATTTAACTATACCACATTTTCAATTTACTCTCTTCATCTATTGATTATAAACTTTGACTCCTTCATCTATTTAAAAATGATTCCATTTGTAAACCGTTAAAAAGTCTGTTAACTTTTTATTTATTTATTATTCATTAATTATTTCAAGATGCTTCTAATGTGATTATTACTCATATATATATTTAAATTTGAAACTCATAACTAGAGATTTGCATGGGTTAGTCCAAATAATCGTTAATTTTTATTTATTTATTATTAATTAATTATTTCAATCCATTTTTAATGTGATTAATGCTCATATATATCTAAATCTAAAATTTATGATTATAAATTTACACAAGTTACGTCAAATAAAGCATTTGATTTTTTGTTATAAATAAATAAATTAAATTTTTTCTTATCCCGTTAAAAAAAAAAATCAACCCGAATCTAATTTTGATAAAACAATCTAATCAAATCAATTCTCAAATCTCAATAATAAATATTTTTATTTCTTATTTTACATTTATTATTTATATTTGATTTTAATAATAAATAATAAAAAACGTGTCCTCCAAATTTAATTTAAAATTTTAAGGTAAACTTAAATTAAAAATGAACAAAATCAAATAAAAATGTTGTAAGATTAAAAACTCAAAATTATTAGGTTTGATTTGGTTATTTTACTTTCATTTAGTTTTGTTTACGCAATTTCTTTATATCAAAAACAAAAAATAAAAAAAATATAATTTATTTTTGTTTTCGGGTTGAGTTTTTTTTCAATAGAATAAGAAAAAATTCGATCTATTTAATTTAAATAAGTGAGAGGGTCAAAATGTTAAAGTTCATAGATAAAATAGACAAACTAAAAATGAGACATAGTTGAAAGGGTGTTTATGTAATTAACCCTATAAAAGTTAACGGACTTTTTATCAGTTTTCAAATAAAACCCCTTTAAATAGAAGAAGGGGTCAAAGTCGTAGGGTTAATAGATAAGGGTAAATTAAAAATGGAATGTAGTTGAAGGATTGTCAGTGTAATTAATCATTTATTATGCTAATAACTAAACTTTTTTATGTAAAAATTAAAATTAAATCATCCATAAAACCACATTTATTCATAAAACACAATAAGAAAATTAAAAATAATTTTATAATTGTGTTAAAGCGTTATAAATTTGACTTATATCGTGTCAAACTTAAATTGTGACATCATAGTTTAATTTCAGTTAGAATTGAACCATATACCCATAATAAATTGTTTTTTAGGTTTGTTCAATAGTCTGGGTTTTAAAACATTGGTCCACCCTTTAAAAAAAAAAAAAAAAAAAAAAAAGATGTGTGTGTGAGGGGGAGAGAGAAATTAGTGAGAATTTGGTGAAGCAAAAGTGAGGTAGAGTTAATTCGGATAATCAATAAATTTATTGAGTGAGTAAGATATAAATAATTTACAATTTAACTTAAAAATTTACAAAAAAAAAAAAGAGAAAATATAATGAATAAAGCAAGATGGCATGTAAAATTTGAAGTACGAAAAAAACAAAGACAATACATAGAGTTTTTAAGATGGCAGGTCCAAGCAAAATTTGTAGAATTTCAATAGACCCTGTAGATTGGGCGCAGGCAACTCAAATGGTCGAGACATATTCGTAGGTAATGCACTAGGAACTTGAGAGATCGCTCTGATGAAAATTCTAAATATTATAAAAATTTTGTTTCTATTTTGAAAAGTTTATTTATGTATTTGAGTCAAAATTAAAATAAGATTTTGTAAGTCTATATGTATGTACCTAAGCTTAATGTATAAAAATAACTGAGAGGACAAATTATAAAGTTTTTTTGAGAGAGGTATTTCTTTTTGGGTGAGCTGAACAATCTTTTCCTTAATTTGCTTTTACTATTTGTTGAGTCTATTTACTTTTTGTATGACTTAGAAAATTTATTTAGTTTGGTTCATCATATAATCGAATAAGAGTTACGAAAAAATTTGCACGAATGATTAGTAGTGAATTTGAATCGAGTTTTATAGTCTGATTATATAGTGGAATTGTTTTTTAAAATTTTCCTTATGAAAGGATTTTTTTCGTTAACTTTCTAATATTACTATCTCTACTGCTTGTGATTACTTGTTTAGTTTGATGAGAAAAATTTTAATTTATAACCAGTTATTATTGTTATCATTCTTGCCATAATAATCTGTGCATTTGGAGTAGTAAAAAAAAAAAAACAAGAAAAATGTAGTTTGAATTGATTTTAAGCGTTTAATATTTGGTGTTTCAAACAGAGTTTTTTTAGAGAATAATTGTGACATTTTTAGATTTTTGTAGTAAAAAGTAAGAGAGATAAACCGTGGGAACAGTTTTTTGAATCTGTTCCCACAGATTTATGTAAAAAAGTGTGACTTTTGTACAGTCATAGCAAAATCATGGGAACAGTTTTTCAAATCCGTTCACACGGATTTAAAAAAGTTAGTATAAAATAGCAATAATGATACTAGTTTGAAAACTTTTGACTCAAAAAATATGATTGTAAAAAAAAATTTACGCACTCGATTAACCTCCTTCCAAATTTTTTGTTTTGTTAGTGAAATATTGAAATTTTTTAAATATAGTAAATGTGAGAATGTGTAATAAAGAGTTTTAGTGATTTATAGAGGTTGTTGAAAATTTATTTTGTTTTGTTTTATTTTATTTATTCATACTCCAAACAGACCCAATATAGTGCACAAATGGATGGATGGTTTTATTAAACTTTCCTTAATTAGCGATGGATCAATACTTCAAATGAAACTTAGCACCGTTTAGAGTGTCAACAAACAAAATAAAAGCAAAATAAATCCTCAAAAACCTTTATAAATCACTAAAACTCTCTATTACACATTTTTATTTTTATTATATTTAAAAAATTTTAATATTTCACTAAAAAAATAAAAAATTGGAAGAAGGTTAACCAAGTACGTAAATTGTTTTGGACAATCATATTCTTCGAGTTGAAGATTTCAAACGAGTACTATTGTCGCTATTTTATAGTAATTTTTTTGAATCTGTTAGAATAGATTTGAAAAATTGTTTCCACGATTTTGACGCTGTCATGTAAAAATTAAAAATTTATGACATTAATCCGTGGAAACGGATCTAAAAAACCGTTTTTACGGTTCATTTCTCTTACTTTTTACTACAAAAGTCTAAAAGTATTACTATTTTTCTCAAAAAAATTCTATTTGAAACATCAAATACCAAACATCTAAAATCAACTTAAATCACTTTTTATTTTTATTTTTTATTACTCTAAACATCACCTTTGCTTGTCTGACCATTTATATAAAAATTAGTCGTATTGAATTTGTTTATTAATTTTACCCCTTCCCGGCAAGTTAAAAATTTAGTCACACCCAAACGACGTCGTTAGCAGACTTTTGAGCAGTCAAACGCGACCAGCCAAGCGGCTTTCAACGTCCACGTCTCTCCCACTTGCGAAGAACCTTCACCGTTTATCCCAGAACCACCAGATCTTTCCAAACGGACGTCTCAGATTTCACCGCGACCCCAGCCTTAACGACCCAGCCTCCAATTCTGTAAATTAATTATTATTATTATAGTGTAGAGTTCTTCACCTGCGGGTGAGCCAAGACAAATACCCTTCAATAAAATCCCAGCTTCCCGTAGAAAAGCGAAAATGGTCAACCTTTTTAGTCGACCCGTCTGAGTGGGAGGGACTTAATCAGATTGTTGTGTCGGTTGAGTTACCTCACCTTCAGGTGGTTGAATCAGCACTCTTGCTTCGCCCCAGCTTTACAAGGACTCTCAAGTGGGAAAGCACTCTCTATGCGCTCGCGAGGTTACTTCGAAGGGGCCTCGTTTCTACTCTCTCTCGTTTCTCCCTCAAGAAACCCTTCTAAGGTAATCCCAAAATATTCGATTCTTTGGATGTCAGGAATTTGAATATTGTAGG
Organism: Pouteria glomerata; assembly: GCA_035590655.1. Lineage (NCBI taxonomy): Eukaryota > Viridiplantae > Streptophyta > Magnoliopsida > Ericales > Sapotaceae > Pouteria > Pouteria glomerata. The sequence goes on along the minus strand of JAVXUM010000011.1, from coordinate 320,679 downwards.
TGTGTAAGTTTTCATTCTAAGCATGTGTATCTGAAAGTCCCAGTCTTTGTTTTCGATTGATGATCGGTACTACTATTCATTAGAATCGTGCGATGTGAAAGATTGTTGATTTTTTATTGTTTGAACATGCGTTGTGGTTCTTTTTCTTTGATATAGGGTGCCTGATTTGTTTTCCCTATTGGTGATTGATTTTATTGATGGCCGTCGAGAAACCCCCAATTTGGTGTGTGGTTTTTGGTGAATGGGGCATCTTGGTTTTATTTCTTTTGTTAACTTCCCTTTTCCTTTTTCACGTTGTACGGTGATGCTTCTGCAGTTTAATTGGGTTTTCGTCGCACGTTCCTTTCCTTTTTTTTTTTTTTTTCTCTAAAAGTTTTTTTTTGTTGTGGTTTTACCTACTTTTCTTGAGCTTAGGTGCCATTTAGTTGGTGGGGGATCTTGTATGAAATGGTTGGGCAATTCTTCTTGAATCGGAGAGGTTGGCCCAGTTGGTGGGTTTGACTGGTCAGGATAGTTTTTGTGGGTGTCTGCTTGAGGATAGTGATAATATGCTATCGCAAATTGAAATCAAATAATTTTTTTGATTATTTTGTAACACTTGTTTTTCCAGTCAAAAATTTTTGAATTAATTGTTAACAAAATGTATTAAGAATACGTTTGAAAATTCTGTTCATGAAGCATCATTTGCTCGGACATTGGATAGGGGAAAACCTTGACTTTCTATTTTATTCATTTATTTATTTATTTTTTGTTTAATTCGTAGTTGGAAGAATCCCAGTTTTTCTAAAATGTATATTTGCCTGAATGACATAAGCCAATGAAGAGTATGTTATGCCTATGGATAATATTTGGAGTTAATTTTTAACAAACCGGGAAAACTGTTTATGTGGTGCACGATGGATAATATTTGGAGTTAATTTTTAACAAACCGGCGAAACTGTTCATGTGCTGCACATTAATTTTGTGTACAAGGGTGTTGTGATACTATATTCATGTCAATAATCATATTTTTAGATGGATAGAAACTATTGTGTGCAAATACGATGCAGTGTGCACTAAATTTATTATGTTTAGTGCATGATGCTTCTACCTGTGCAGGGTCTAGGGAGTGTTTATGGATGCAGTCTTACCCTAGTAATTGGTTTTGAGCATTGAACCCATGACCTCTAGGTTGCAAAGGAGCAAGCTTACCATTGTGCTAGTGCTCACCTTTGTGCAATATATTTATGTCTATAATCATATTCTTAAATAGCTGGAAGCTTTCGTTTACAAAAATTGTACTAGAGAGAGGACTCCATACAAGGGCTTAGATAACTTCTAGGGAAACTTATATTGGGTGTGTTTGGAGTTGTATAAAATAAAAAGTTAATGTCTCGGGTTTTGTGTAGTGAATATAAAATTGTATA
>JAVXUM010000011.1:269185-289761 GCA_035590655.1 Pouteria glomerata | reverse complement strand
CTAACTAAATTTTTAATTTTTAGCAATGAATTTTTTTTCCCTTTTTTTTTTTTTTTTTTGTGTGTGTGGGTGTATGCAGCAATAATTGTAAGAACCATGCATTTAAGGGGCTTTGCATGACCAATTGTATTGAAAAAAACTTGTGAATGTCAACATGATCAGTGCGTAGGGATTTATATATGATCAGTCTATTAGCACAATTTAAAATCATAAAGCCAGTAGCAAGCATCCATTATTATTATTGGACGTATGGGAAATTAAAGCAGTTGTAAAAAACATGATTATCAACAAACTTTATATATATATATATGTGTGCGTATAAAGGTAAATGTAGAAGAAGACAAAATTAATAAAGCGATTCACTATGGATAATTATTAAAGCCTCAACCGTTTACCTTATTTCTAAATGAGCGTCTTCTTCAGAAATCCAAATTCAGTCATATGGCGAACGTGGCAATTTTATTGCAGTGGTATGTGTGTGTGTGCGCGCGTGTATAGCGATGCTTATCTAATTAAATTTCCCCCAAAAGAACAATGTTAATTTATTTTAGTTAATTTGGATTGATTTTTTTTTTTTAATGTGTAAATTGTATATTCTCTATAAACTGGAGGAGAAGCAGCTTGAGGAGGGACTCTTAATTACTTGGATAGATCAATTCCTGAGCTGGTCAATGTGATATTCTTCCTTAGGTAATTACTAAATATTTATATATATATAACCAAATATAAGTAATGTATATGCAAGAATCTGAATTACATATATATATATATATAATAACACGAGAGATCTTGACGAGACACCTAACTATGTGAATGGTTGGCAACAAGCAGAACATCATGTGCTAACATGAGTACATTGGCAGTCATTTGCATATAAATTAGAATTTTAGATAAAAATATATATATATATATGTAACGTGGGTCGCATATATTGACCAGACCGGTTGACACGGACGTACGGACGGAGCATGCATCTAATAATTAGACACGTAGGCTTAATTCAGTAGTACTAATTATTAACCAAATTAAATCTACTAATGTTTTAATTTTAATTAGGGTTTAGGGGCCTTAGAAATTATTAATAATCAAGGTTTATGGGTAGAGAGTTATATCTTTCTAGAGAGATTAATTAGATTAATGGGATTGCCGAAACCTTAAGGTTTAACAAACAGCATGGAAAGAGCAAAGAAAATATGTCAAACCATCTGCTGCTTTTAAGTTGGAAAGGTGTAATTCGTGAAATGCTTCTGCTCAAAACAATAGAAGCTAGCATGCTTTTCAAGCACAAATGCATAATTATTTCCTTTTTTGTATATTCTCTTTGCTGCCTTCCTTGACTTCATTTTGCATTCTAGAGAGAGAGAGAGACAGAATTGATTGTGATCATGCGTGTGTATAAATATATAATAATATTTATAAAGTTCATCAATTAATTGGAGGAATAGGAAACCTTTTCATGGTCATAAATAATAATAATAATAATAATAATAATAATAATAATAATAGTAATAAAAAAAGAAAGATCACAGAAGAGTGAGCGATATTACACTGCAGCCAAAGAAAGAGAGAGGTGGAGCCCAGATTGATCAATTCCTCAGCAATGAGCCAAAAAAACATTGACGTTTCTCTCAGTACAAAATACAGATATAACCCACGCATGTACCTTTTTAGGCTTTGCTTAGATGTTTCCTTGTTTAAATGCCAAGATTCTTTGACATGACAAACCCACACAAAATCCATTCCAAATATTTACATCAGTTGAAACTTTTCTGAACTGTGTTCTTGTATATATGTACAAGTACATATATATATATATATAGATCCCAAAAACTAGGAAGAATCCAATGTGTTCACTTGAAGGGGTAGATATTTGTATGCCAGTCACATTTTGACAACCATCTAATTATCTACCTTGTGGTTGGTTCTCCCTCCGGCCGAGTTCCCAAACAAACGGCACGCACTGGAACAGTCAAACGAAGAACAAATATGCATTCCATCATTAGAAACTTCATAAGCTCCCTCGATGAAAATTACAAATTCAGTATTTCTTGAGAAGAAGCAACAGTAAATGGAACAAACACTTACAAACCAAAAAAATATACAATGGAAACAAATGATTATAAGCTTCGAAATAAAAATTCTGGAAGTCTCCTTGAGTTCCCCGCTTGGCCCAATGATCAATATCGACATTACATCTGTGAAAGACCATATTAACGACACTAATATAATATGTTATTGCAATACATGTCAAAACTCCAAAGCACTCCATATGCATGGGAATCCAGTCTCCAGCATACCTTCAACCAACAATCTCATAGTGGAGAATTACAATAACCTATTTACTCTTTGGTACATTAACTAGCATAACTAATACCCAAATAAAAAAAAAAAAAAAAAAATTGGTTCAATGGTGGTAGGAACAAAGCACAAACGCCAATAGATAGCAGAATGTTAATTGACACCACACAAAAATAAGGCAAGAGCATTTCAGGATTCTCTTTTGAAGGTAATATGCATACATCACTAGCTCATATCTGCATGATTATTTTATAAGATAGTTGAAAGATGGTAGATGGGAGGTGTATTATCTTATATCAGAACAGGAGGGCAATGACAGAATAAGACAATATCAAAGCAATTCAACCAGATAAAAGAGAATCTAATGATAATGATTACATATTTTGCCTGCGTTTGTACCATGATTGATGCCGAGCAAGTCTAAGGGCATCTCCCTCAGATTTCTTGTCCAAGGTAATACCTTATTTTAGGGAAGCAAAAATACGGAAGTCATCTTTTTTCACCCTCCATTAGATTCCCTAGTCTCCCCAAAATAGGGCCCAATTTTGGGGACAGCCCGCTTTGGGCTATGTGCAGGGGAGCTATGTTGCATAGACTCGGGTACAAGTATTGGGTCCGGATAATGTATACATCAGATTTAATTCTCTTATTTAAGTATATGGGAATATGAAAAATATTTACATATGTGATATAATTATTTTATTTTATAGGATAATATAGTATTACCAAGGTTCCACTAGAGCATTTTATGCATAATTATATGCTAACATTGAATTGTTAAATATAATATGGTATTAACAAGGTCCATTAGAGTATTTCAAGCATAAAATGCAGTTTCATACATAATTGTGTGTTAAAATTGAATCGTTAAATATATTTGTTTGGATATTCAATTATATTAAGACATGTATATCATAATACTCTTAATAAAATGTTGTTGTCTATGTGTCAAGTATCTGGTATAGGTACGTCATACATTTAGAAGAATTCATGTAATATAGCTGTGAAGCATGAACACAAACAAGGGCATGACACAAAAATATGCTGACAAAACAATTCGAGAAAGCATCAAGGTATGATGCAACAAGGACAAGAATGATAAAAATATATATTTATATGAACATCTCAAAATAATAATTCTTAGTTCATTTTTGTGGCAAAAAACACATTTATATTATATTTATATCTGTTTAGGTAAATCTATTCGAAAAAATGAATGTTAGGGTAACAAAGCCAAACCCAAACAAGTTGTGTAGATCTATCCAACCCATGTTATGGGATTCTGGTGGCGAGGGCAAGAGACATGTCCTTAACAATTGATAAGAACTTGCCTTCTGAAATTTTTTTTATTGGGCCCATCACTTACATTAAAAGGTACCTATTAAGTAAGAAGGGAACTTATTATCTAGCATATTACCAAACCAAAACCAAATGATGTGAGATCGTAACACTATGTGGGAAGAGGTCAAACTGCAGGTGATGTCCAAGGTGTTGTAGCACTATGAGAATGGAGGACGAGAACAAATGCAATAACCTCTTCTTCCAGCACAATCATTCCATTCAATCTGGAGAGAGGATACTTCCCTTCATTTCTTTTGTGATTGTCATAGAGCACATGGATATATGGAAGAGCTATATGCTAAATAACTATAGAAGAGAACTGGAGAAAGCTCGTTACACTTAACAGATGCCCCTTCCCCTGGTGGAGCATAGGGACTCATAGTACTGTTGCAAACTATGGAGAACCAGGCCCGACCATTGGGGGTGTCTCTAATTTTCACCCGAATGTGTTTAACTGGTGGATTTTTGTTATTCCCCTCTTCTATATAATTTTCTCAACACTTAACTCTACATCAAGTGTGGTGCACAATTAAATGATGAAGATGTTTTGGACAACTTACTTAGTGTCAATTCCATGAACATGTTCACAATTAGAATCTATGTGATGGTGGGTTGACTCAGGGCAGTGAGCAGGAAAGGTTAGAAACTCAAATCCATCGACTCACACACAAATGCCAGCAAATAATCTTCTTCAACCTGTTGATTCTCTAAGAATACCAGGATTAAGATATCAACAGTGGTTGATTCTTCAAAAGGATGCCCAATATTAGAGGAGATCGAGAAACACACAATAATATTCAATACTCTAATAATCTGAAAACTCCCTCTTCAGTAGAGCCCTTGCATATATTTAGATATAAAATCTAGAAACCTTAATTCTAGCAAGACCAGGATTGTGATGCTAAATTTCAATAATTAAAAAGAAAAGTAAACAAAATAAAAGGAAAATTAGGAAACATAGGAAACAAGCAACACAAATTTCTAGTTTCCAAAAATAAATAAAACAACAGAGGCAACTTCTAATTGTAGTTTTAGCAGTATTTTCAGTCTACCTTATCATGCTTAAGGTGAAGGTCAGCAACCAAAAAGATGGTCCGATGATGGAATACTGTGATAACTGATTATCCTCTTATCATAACAGATCCTTCAAATTATGAACGCTCATCTGAGCTATTAGGATAAAATCGGTATCAGATGGGATTGGATTCATCTAAGGTAAGGATAATCATCCGGAAACCTTCATTCTGATATCAGGATGCTTGTTCAGAAGAAGCTGGATTCTGACAAACACCAAATCAAGGTGAATATGAAGGGGCCCTGTAAACCCATATTCTAGTACATGCCACCTTTACAAACGATGAACTTGTGCTGAAAGCAACTTAATACAATCATCCCAACCATATGATTGGTGCAATTGGAACCGCCTCAAGTTTCTTGTATAGAGACTAAAGTCAATATCAGTGATATGGAAGGCCAGCGTACCAATTAAAATTAAAATTTTTGATTGGGTAGTGGCCCATTGTAAACTCAAGATAAGTGATATGCTACGAGAAAGGAGGCTTGGCTGATGTGTCTCCAAATTAGTGCATGATGCGCAGAAACAGCGAGGAGACACTGGATCATCAATTTTTACATTGCCCCGACGCTGGTAGTTTATGGAATTTATTGTTTGAAGAGGTTGGGGAATGCTGGGTATGCCCTCAAGAGGGTGGCAATTTGCATAGAGACTATAGTCAATCAGAGGAAACTTTCAGTTGAATGAAAAGGGACATATTTGTCGATTAGCATGAAAGTTTTATTCATCACAGGTTGTCCAAACTATATACATTAGAAAACATGTCCCAAAAGTTCAATTTATCCTCCAAATTGGAACCACCTCAAGCCCTTGATCACAGGAATCTTTCAGTTGAACGCAAAGGGGAATATTTGTAGATCAGCATGAAAGTTATATTCATCATATGGTTACCCTATCACCATGGCCTAGCACTGGATTGATTCATAAAAATCAGCAAATAGTGAATCAAATTGAAAGAGTCTAGTTGCTCCAAACTACATAAATTCACTAATGAAACAATGTGAAATCAACAACCTAAAACCAAAACCTCAAATCCACCTTGATTTGCATGGGTAGAATGGGATGGTGACAGAAGCTTCCATTGTTGCCTGTCAATGTTTTTTCCTCACAACCTCCTCCAATTTAACAATAGATGTAAATCTGTGGGCACTTACACCCGGACTTCTGGATTATAGGCACCTCCAGTATAGTAAATGTCATGAACTTGCATTGAGTCTCATTGACAGGCAGAAATTTCTCCAGTTTCTGGTCAGATGTAAACAGGTTTGATGTCATTAGCCCCAAAACTTGCAGAACAAACCGGGCACTTGCGATGGTCCATATCTATAATTCTTTGAATGCAAGGATTGCAAAATAGGTGGTAGCATTTTGTGATGACAACCTGAAGAGACATACATCTATAAGCAATATGGAAACATACTATGGAAGGAGAGCATGGACAAGCAGTAGATATATGAGACACAAAATTAAATTTTCTTTTATCCGTGGAAAAAGCAACAAGTATATTACACATGTAAACCAATTTACTGTTACTGTTTCGGACATGAACTAAGGTAAAAGGAGCCAGATACTGGTTGAATCCTATTTGAGACATAGCAAAATGTCATATGCCATGCCTTGACACAAAAGCTGCACAGAAGGAACCCAATTAATAATCATCACCAATAGAGATGCCTAAAATACATGCTACTAAGCCTGAGCCATAAAAATAATAAAAACGGGAAAAAGAAAAGCAATTTAGATGTGATTCTTTTTTTCCTATGTATTTCTACTTTCTTCCACTTCCTTGGATATGTCCTCTGCTACTATTTTGTTGCCTCTCAACAGTGTCTCATCTAATGCCAAAGAGGTGGGTCACCATGTCAAGTATGGTTCGTAGCAGTCTTTAAGTTCAAGAGAACATTGATTTAATAAAATTATTTTTTGCAAACTCATTTATAATGAAATTCTTGAATAATAATTGAACTAAAAGAAAAAAAAAATAAAGGCAACTACACATGGATCTGAAGTAGGCTTCGTTGGAGAAAGTTACCAAGTTCACAATACCAAGCCATAAATTAGAATACAAACAAAAAAAATTTTTGCGAGCTCAAGAAGAAGAAAAACAAAACTTGGAAACAAGCGATATCGTGCAAAATAAACAATTAAGACGCCCCTGGAGCTAATACAAACAAGTTTGCCAGTGTAGCTGATCCCATGCTAGATAAAAGAAAAAGAGTTGAGAACAGGATTTACAACAGAGGTTTCTTTCTACAAGGCCTCGCTTAGCAAGGCTTAATATTTCATTTCGATAGGGTGTTTTGATTAGTATGGAAACAAAAAAAATTCAAACATTTTGAAAATGTTTTGGAAGTGGCAAACATGAAGATATAAAAAATTGTTTTGAAGCATCTAAATGAATGGAATCCTAATAATAAATTAATTGACATCACATTTTAGTTTTTTTTATTGTATTTTGGTGGAAACATCAGAACTATTAGTCTTTTTGTAGATTAAATGACTACACCATATACCCCTACTGTTGCCTTACTATAGTAGTATTTATGATTTAACAGACGAACCAAGATAAAATATTAGTAAAGGAAATTTTGAAGTCTGGTGAATTAAAAAGCTCCATTTTATATCTACGGTTTCTCTATGGCTGTGTTCGGATTGCCAAATCATTAAAGGAAAAGGAGAAAAATGTGGATTCAAAATCACTTCTTTTGTTTGTTTGTGTTAGAAAATGGAACAAAAAAGTATGGAATTAGAGAAATGAAAAAAAAAAGGTTAAATGAGAAAAGTAATTTATTGAGAAATGCCTTTCATTTTCTCATATTTTTTAATGGAACAGGTTGATTTCTTTGTTTGGTGTATTATTATGGGAAAATTATAACTAGTGATAATCTAATTGCCAAAAGAAATATAATTACTAATTGAAGTTGTTTACGCAGACAAGATCAGGAGTCTGTTGGTCATATCTTTGTTCGTTGTTTATGGGCTAGAAATTTGTCAGACTTGGCTCTTTCATCTTTTGGTATGCATTGGGTATTTCCGAGAAACTTTAAACAAGATGTTAATGAGTGGTGGGACTCTCCAATGAAGAAGAGGAGGAGAAGAGCATGTAGACTCATTCCTTACTACATTGTATAGCTGCTTTGGAGTGAAAAGGAAAATATCTTTTCAAGGAATTGAGTATTGAAGAGTTTATTTTTGCACACCTTGTATAGTTGGGTGAAGGGGGTGAAGAATCCAGATTTATGTAGCTTTGTATCTTTTGTCGATGGTTTTGTTCGTTCCTTCACTAGCTTGAGTGAGGTTTTTGTAGTTAGGTGGCATCCCCTTAATGCCCTTTTCTAATCTATTATATAAATTACATTCATTGGTTAGGTGGTCTTTGAGCTCCAACCTCAATCTATTTTTCTCACTTTTTCTAAATAATAAATATAAATATAAAAATACACAGCACAATATAATTGGCTTCTTAATTAATATAGTTGTATTTATAAATTCATTAATCACTAATTTCTTCAAAACACATATCCCAATACTAACAGTTACCTCTTTTAGCCTGTCAAGGCAAATACTGCACTTTAATATTTCCCTGTATTCTCTGAGCTCCTGCTGAAGCTTTTCAACCACTGATGACTCCTCCAAGTGTGAACTAAGACATGAAGCCTTTCTCCTCACTACTTCTAATTGCTCTCCAAATCTTTTCTTTCCAAACCTAGTTATGAACCAAAAAAAAGAGTAGGTTCCTCACCTGAACATAGCAAGACTAAGAAGGAAAAAGTAAGTGAAATTTTCACTACCTCTCTTTCTCCAGCACTGTCTTCAGCTCAGCAAGACTTACTCTACTCTTTTCAACCTTGAATTGTGATTTGCCCAGTGACTCCCTCAGTTGCTGAGATGATCTCCACACATCCAACAATTTCTTCTGGATATTTTCCATAGTGGATGAGCTCTGAAACTTGTCTTCTGCAAGTTTCTGTACTTGGTCTGAGCACATTTTTAGCTGCAAAGTCAATATCACAGATTCAATATTCACATCCAAGGCTGATTATTTTTAAAATTACATGGATTTTCGAGACACCTGATCTTCCATTTTTTCAGATTTCATGTCATAAAAATCCACAGAAGCATTGGCTTGTTGAATGGCCTTATCTGTTGTTTGTTTCTCCACGAGCAGAGCATCCTGAAAGTGCCTTGCCCGCAAACCCTCCAGAGCAAGCTGAAAAAATCCAACCCCACTCATTCATTTTCTTGAATTAAGAACCATAGATGCACTGGCCACTCAACCATAGATGCACAATCCACCACTTCACATATATTAAAGTGAAACAAAGGGCATGAAGCACTCTTGAATAGCAAAAAGCACTTGTTAACACTGTGTTATGAATCTTATGATAATAAAAACGAAGGCAATGTTCAACAGACTTGTAGTTTAGTGGATCATTGAGATTAAAAATAGAGACAAAAATCGGAACAAAATGTAAATAGAATTAAAAAAAAAATCCCAAAAATAAAAATATATGTAGAAAAATAAAAATAAAAATTCTAAGTTATAGGATTAACTGGAAAAAGCAGCCAAATGATCTACTGTGCAATGAGAGAGAGAGAGAGAGAGAGAAAGTTGTCAAAGCAATGTTAAAGAGTGGAGCAGTTCATAGAGGAAAATGAAGATGCTTTAATTACATGATTTGCATCTATGATTATTCAGCTCTCTAGTTGTCCTAAAACAAAACAATGTGAATGTTGGCCACACTAAAGTTGTTTTTCTCACTTATTTTCATTTTATTTGGTCTGGACCTTGTGTAAATTTAGATTTTTGGTTATAAATGTATAAATAAAAAGGACAGCCTAGTGCATGAGGCTCTTGCTAATGGAGGATTTGGGAAGAAAAAATGTATACAACCTAACCCCATTAACTAGAGACATTGCTTCCGAGCATTAAACCCACGACCCCAAATTACGCAAAACAATTAGATTTTCCACCACCCAATAATATCCTACACCATAATCGCAAAATCCAATTCAGTGGATTTTCTACATGTTCTGGATAAAATTTTTCCTTAATCATTAGATCATAGGGTTGTATAATCCAGATTGGGATTGTAACACCGATGGTTCTTCATTTGATCAACACTAAGGTTGATGGTTTGCCATAAATAGAACTCGTTTTTTATAAGCATGGTTTTCTACAAATAGGCTTAAAACTGCTAGCAGCCGAATCTATTATATTGCCTATACAGAAAATCAACTGAAGAGTCATTCTTGTTCTGCTAAACCCTCAAATTTTAATCTTCAAACTTGCCACTTCAATTATTGTTACAGCTGGAACTCATATTAAGGTGTAGATTTGCACCTACTTGCAATAAGGTATCCATTTTCACCCTCTAGCTGCACCACTATCCTGCACATTATGCTCATTGTGAGTTTACTACATATTTGCCACTAAATTGTCTCTCTAAACATAGTCCATGGGAAAGACTTGCAGCTGATTTTACTGCCGAGAAATAACTGAACTGGAGTGCAACCATTTATGCATCAATAGGTGCTGAGTAGAACTTATCACCATTTATTATTATCTCAAAATGGAAATGCAGCTGGCCACAAGAATAACAGTTTTAACAACTGCCGGTGACAAGCCATCATAAGCTTCAGCAGTTTAAATATAGCAGTACTACTAAACATCAATGTTTATGATGCCGCCAAGATGAATTAAAAATAGAATATAGATTCTAAACAAAATAGATTCAGTAAAGACTCAAATTTAGAACTCAAAACTATTACATATATATAGAATATGAAAGAAAAACATCAATAGTAAAAATGCGAAACTTTCAATCACCAAATACTCAATTTACTCAGCAATTTCTACAGTTAAAAATACGTATATATATTTAGAACTCAAAACTATTACATATATATAGAATATGAAAGAAAAACATCAATAGTAAAAATGTGAAACCTTCAATCACCAAATACTCAATTTACTCAGCAATTTCTGCGGTTAAAAATATGTATGTATATATATATATATACGCATAAGAATAAACCAAAGTGGACCCTGCTGAAGCTATTAAAAAAATAAGTGAAACCAATTAAGGAACTAACATAAACATTAAGCAGCAGTGGCATAAACTAATAACCTTGATGTTGTAATCGTCCCTCTCTGTAATTTGCCGCAGGTGGTGTTGGTTTTGAGTTTGCATATCATCGTATGCCTGACCAATAGTCTGCAAGAGAAAAGTTGTCAATAATGTCAGGTCTTATTTGCAAATAGGGGTGAATAGGGGTGGAAACAAGCTGAGCATTTTTTCGAGCTATTTGAGTTTGGCTCAAGCTCAGTTCACAACTCAAATGAGTTCAAATCAAGTTCGATTCTTACTAGAGCTCGAGCCTAGAAAAGTTCGGACTAAAAGCTTGCGAGCTGGCATAATAAAGTAATATATATACATATATAATAATATTTTTATATTTTTTAATAACACTTATTATATTCTTTTTATAAAATTTTCTTTATTATAGTTTAGACTAAAAAGACATTTTGGTTTAATCGAGCTATTCGCGAGCTGATTTCAAGTCCAAATTCTTATTTATCAAGCTAAACTCGAACTTATATAAAAGTTTGAGACCCTATTCGCAAATACAAAAGGAGAAACAATACCAACAACCTCATGCCTACTTCACAAATACATTGAAGACAAAAGCTCATCCACACAGCAGATCAGGAACCTAACCTCTATTTCAGAGAGGTAGGCTTCATTTTCCTCGCGTTTGGATTTCAAGGCATCTGAAAGCTGCAACTTTTCCCTGAAATAGCATAAAGACGAAAACTAATTCAAGAGTGGTATATTCTACATTGAAAAGATGCATTTACATGCATTTCAAATTTAAGCTAATAAAAGCAGATTATGTGCGCCCTTTAGAAGGCTGCCATAATGACATTTCAAGCATATCATTGAAACAAGAAATAAACCTTTTAGAAGCCTCCAACTTCTGCCTCAAGTCAGAAATCTCAGCTTCTGCAGCTGCTAGCCTTTGCTGAGAAATGGCCTCAGCATCAATTGCTGTTTTAACACGCAATTCCAGATTGTGTTCATCAAGGAAGGACTGCAAGCTCTGAACATGGGCCCATACCTTGTATTCAGAATCCCTAGTTTCAAGGACATCCCTGCCGATGCAAAATTGAATTGTAAGGAACATCATATCAATTGAACCGAATGGCATCCACAGGAAGTTCATGTCATCGGACCAATGCAAATGCACACATCGATTTCAAAAAACCACATCCAGTTATGGAAGCACAAGATGTATTTTGTTACCAAATTGACATTGAAAACCATGTCCAGAAGTTTGCATCTGGTGTCATAGAAAGGTTACAAATGTTACCCCTACAAGGTCAAGTGTAAGTAAACAGGAAGAATGCCCGGTGTACTGACTTACAGAATCACTGTCATTTGTTTCAGCTTTAGCTTCAGTATGGATATCATAATATGCCTACTTGATGATTTGAACAAAGATTTCTTAATGTGCACATACAAACATATATATTATGCAGTTGACGGTTTGATTTGATCTGCAACTACTTCTAATCCTCTCAGTGGCCAGTCGAAACTGCCAAGATCCACTTTTATGTAAAAAGTTGCCTCTCTACTCTCTTGGATGCATATTATGCTACCTCTTGATTCTGGGTCAATGAATAGTATAAAAATTTTCTGTTCAATCTTCAAGTCTCTTATTGTAATCTGCCCCCTGATTGTATGTCTAATCTTCTCCTTCTATAGGCTTTGTCTGTCCTCGGTGCTCCAAATCTCCACATCCTCTCTTCTACAGTGTACTTGCTCGCTGACTAATAATTTTCACTCTGTTTGGAGCTTCAAATTTTTCCAAAAAACTCAAAAGTTCCCAACTTCCTCAATCAAATTTCGCCATGTGTCACTTTTACACCAACTTTTGTTTGTATTTTTTTTTTTTTTGGGGAACTTATTTTCAGAAATCCAAGCACTACCTTAAAATCATTCCCATTTCTGACCTGATTTTAGTTGTTTTCGCATGTTTGCTCTTTCCAGCGGTTCTAAAGACTACTCCATTGGATCACCTTTCCTAGCATTAATTAACTAAGATCTTCTAAGTTTTGACATTAACAGACCTAAGCCTTATACGTGAATAAATTTCCACTAGCTAATGCAAATTGGAATTTCCAAACAATTCATTATAAGATAGAAAACTGAGATGAATCAACTGAAAACTTAGTTTAGTTTGATTTGGTTCAGCTAAAAATGCTATTTTATGCACTTCTTAGTCAAAAATTTTGACCAACTTAAGTTAAATTCTAGATCAGGAAACAGCCTCATCCATGGGCACCCTTATTCTCAACAGGATGGGGGGAAATCTTTACCCCGAGTGTTTTCGCCTAAATTTAAACTCTTAAATGCATCATCGTCAACCCCCAACAAGCAATGTATCACCAAAAGCTCTCATCCGCAACCACATAATAGGCGTTTAGATGTGGATCTCAACCTCCAATTTCCTCTTGCCATGGCATAGTACAGCTTCATTGTCACAGGGAGGAAAACCACTCCCTTTCTCCTTTTAGCAGAGCATACTAGTCTCAACTAAAAACTTGATCTCGACCTTCATAAGTGACCATATATAAACAATGACCCACCCATATAGAGTTGCCCCGAGCCCATAAATCCCCCCCCACCCCCCCCCCCCCCCCCCCCCAAAAAAAGACTCAAAACAGTTTTAGCAGGGCTAAGGGAAAAAAAAAAAAAGGAAGAAAACAAAGAAAAGTAGGAGAAGCTACCAGCATTCTCCTCGAAGACACAACTCTATGACTTGACAGTGCTACAGCACACTGTGTTTAAGGAAAGGGATGAAATTTCAGTGCTGTAGGAAAGTAAGTGAATTAACATATTAGTTAAAAAGTAATAACATTGACCATATTAACTAAACCAAAGTAACAAAGAAAATGATGGAAAAAAGAAAAGGAAAAGGGATATCAAAATCAATCATAGTGAGTGCCGAACTCTAAAAATCATGGATCTTGTATAGATAGTCTAACCTTGAATCAGTGGATTCAAATCTATACATTTCCAAAACAAGCTTTAACTCGAGATCACTCTCCCTTAAATCACAGACCTGCACCATGAAAGGTAAACTTGGATAAGATGAATATCTTGGAAATTATATTCTTCAAATGGCAGGAATTTGTTCAGGTATTGAAATTACTCCTTTTGCTTCATTTAATTAGGAAATAAAAGCGTTTATCAGAAAAATAATAACAATAATAAGAAGACAAAAACAATAACTTATCCAAGGACCACACAAAAAAAAAAAAAAAAAAAAAAAAGTAGCTACAGAAAATCATGTACTTACCTGCCCTACATATGGTCCTCAATTTTTTCAACAAATATTATCAATGCTTTAAAAAGTAAAAAAAAAAAAAAGAAATTGACCAAATGAGAAGCAAACAAAAGTTATATTAAAAAAAGGTATCAAGGGAATGCCACTCACGTACAAAACATATCTAAGTATCAACATTCCCATATTCTCAACAAAATGCAAAAAACTAAGCATTTTTTGCTCTATGCCCCCCCAATTGAATAAAATAGACAAAAAAAACTCTTAATCTATTAAAAGAAAAGAAAAAAAAAGCTTGCATTGTCTCGCAAGCATCTTCTATTCCTTCTCCCCAAATCACCCAAGCAAAACAAAAAGGAGAAGCCTATCTCTGCCTTTTGCTAGCTCTTGCTCCCCACCATGATACAAAAACTTGATTGGCTTCCCATGGGAATACTCATACCATTCCAAAAAATGTCAACGCTATGTCCCACAATGCTCTCGTACAAACACACGATGCACGAACAAGTGATTAAAAGATTCCCCATCACTCTTACACAAAGACCACCAATTAAGCAACATCCTTTCTTTTGAATGAGATTATCAATTGTTGGTGTTTTACCATGAAGCATGCATCACACAAAAAATGCTAGTGGGGTTATCAAGTCAAGTGCATATGAAACTCCAAATTGCAAAAAATTTCAGTAACTAAAAAACAATTGAAGTGAACATATGCCATCACTCAAAAACTTTTTAAGGGATTTAAAAAAAATTGAAATTATTCCGGGACATTTCCTATGCCGAACCACATTGAACGATGTATTTCTTTATAATTTCCACCCACATTAACGTTGATCTACCCCCTCACATTAACCATGATTTGGAAGCTTTTGCTACTCCTGATTGCTGCATATATTGATTTCCATTATATGTGATTGTACCTTAACCAAGTGTTGGCCAATTTACATTTAACTAGCGCTACCTCTACCATCTCAAAAATCTGAACATTACTAATCATATATTTTCTCAATTTACCACACCTTACCCTTGATCGTTCTCATCTCCAACCAAATAACATAGCAGGTCCATTCAGATTTAAAGGTATACAGAGATCACATAATAAAACACTAGATACATTCATCGACTCAATCAAACCAACCTTACTCCTATCGGTAACATCCCTGCCACTCCCCCTCTACTAGAATAATAGACCTTAAGAATCAAAATTGATACCTTATTATTTGCATTTTTAAAATACATAAAAACCATATGAAGATAATTTCTTGTTTCCCTCTCTCTAAGGATGAGTTTGAATTAAGGGTAAAAAAGTGTGGGAAAAGGATTATAGGAGCAACAATCATGAAGGTACCATGTCTTTGTTGACCATGTTTGGATAATAATTTTAACATGTAATCATTACATTATATTTGGAGTGATAACAATTAACTTGTAAAAGGCGAAAGAATAGCTCGCTCTTTTAACTTGCAGCCCCAGGGATTAGCTCAGTGGAATGAGAAGAGAGCACAAGACTTGGGAGAACTTCTCAAGTCATGGGTTCGATTCTCGCATAGGCACCCCTAATATAACAATCTAGGTCAGGGGCAAGAGCCCAATCCCGGAGTTTCGAGCCTTGATCGGCTGGAGCTGGAACCCTGTTGGGTGACCGACGACCGACTGCCGGGGGGGTTTTTCTGTATCAAAAGAAAAAAAAACAATTAACTTGTATAAATTTTTTCTTCTTTATGTGAGATTAAAAACTTTTTTTTGGGTAGGTAATGTGTGTGTGTGTGTGAGAGAGAGAGAGAGAGAGAGAGAGAGAGAGACTTATTCAAAATGTAACTGTTTTTTTTTTTAATTTGAAAATGTATACATAAAAGTTCCAATTGACATATGATCCAAGTTTCCTCCAAGCTTGTCGATTTATATTCAAAACGCTTTTTGATGATTCTTCTTCTTTGTCTCTTGGGTTTTTTATGAGAGAATAATAATGGATTAACAAAAGGAAAGAGAAGGTGTAATGGAGGTGTAAGAAAAGTATAGCATTTATTGGTTACTCCCCGTTACTCTACCCCTTTTAGGGTAATACTTACCCCCATTTTGGAGGTAAATGATACACTAGGATAGTATATACACTCTTTCCAAACTCAAGTAAAAAGGGTTAAAACTTACTCTTGTAATGTTTCACCCCATGTATCCTCACACCAAACTCACTCTAATAGCCAAATTTCCCTTTATACTATGGATATTCCAAAATTTGTATAAATATCCATCATTTCTATCAAGACAAAATAAAATTAACAGGCAAAAAGTTTGGTTAAGGCAACATGCTAGGAACGGTTTCGCAAAGAAACTCTAGGCATCTTTCATCAAAGAGGGGATCGTGATCTCCAGCACCAAAAAGGAAAATAATCCAATGAAGTTCAACCACAACAACTTTTGATTTAGTGCTAGAGGTAGTAGATGAAGTTCACATTCTTGAGAGAAGGTACGGTTACATGAGAACGTAGGATCTTCTCGCACAAAAGGTGCAATAGACGATTGGGGTTCTTTTAGATGCTTTTAGAAGTGATGGTGGTTTCACATTGTTGCGAAGATTGGTGGTTGGCTGCCAGTCTTCGATTGCTTATCGAGTGTGCTAGGCGTCTTTGGGTTGTAGAATTGAGGGTGGTCATGCTAAGAGATTGTTCTATGGTGCATACTCTAAAACTAGCAGAGGTAAGGAGGTGGGATGAGATCGCAATGGATTTACAAGATTTTGACCCCTATGGAAGAGCTCCATTTCAGTAGAACAAATCAAAATTTTATCTCCAAGCGGCGAGGGTTGCTCAATGGTCGAAATTGCAAATATCAATGAAGAGGGTGGAGGATGCTTGGCTTTTGTCAATCTTGGTGATATCAAGCAAAGACCACATTAGAGCTTTGAAGAGATGTTTAGTTGGGAGATACGGGGATTAGGAGGAAAGTACCACGAGGTGAGAGAATGAATGAAGAACCGGTGTAGGACTCTATGTTCTCTTCTCCTTTACTTATGAGGAGCTGATGGCAGAGGCAAGGGCTGAGAGAAGCCTTTAGAAAAGTTTTCCTTTGATGTTGGATTGGTGCGAGCCATGGGCTGCAGTTTCGGAAAAAAGCTAGGAGGTGGAGGGGTGAGGAATCGAGCAAGGCTTACCAATTCACTTGTGGAATCTGTGGTGGATTACTACAAATTTAATGATACCACAAGAAAAAGAGAGAATTTCCAACAGGCCAGGCTAAAGGTCAAGGGAAACAGCAATGGGATTCCAACAACAGTAAGAGTGTTGGTAAATTCCTTTACAGATGGGATGGGGTTGTATGTTTCTCGGTGGCACCAGAACAACTCCCACGGGCTGTTGTTAAGGCCGGAGATGAGGAAGGAGGTGGCACGTGATGGCATGATCGATACAAAAGAGACAGTTGTTTATAACTGTGCGAAGAAGGTTGTTGATGAGCATGTGAGTAATGAGAAGCCTCCAGAAGCTGGGTTAGCTGTAACCTCAGAGTTAGGTAGATCAGTGATAATTACGATTGTGGGTGTTGGATTGTGAGGTTCCTAGGTAGAGGTCAAGCCCAATCTTCATTTGGATTTGGTAAATCTAACAAATTTGCAATTCTTGAGAATGTTAGGTCATTTGAATTCTTTAAAGCCCAGCGAACTGAGGATGTTGGTTCGGTGCCGCTTGCTCCCAGCTTTTAAAATTCGGCTAACTTATCAAACGAAGAACAAGAAGATTTGGAGAACTGGAGAACAGTACAAGATAATTTGAAGCCTGACACTTTCAGGGGTGGCCCATGTATGTCTCAAGCTATATTTAGGGCCCATGAACAGGTTACGTAATCAGGGCCTTGTCTAGCTCGTCCTCCTTTTCTTCTGGGGATTCTTAATCTGCTCCTTTCTGTGAGCTGGGGAATGGTACATTGGTGCCAATCCGTGAGGGAGCAGAATATGGTAGAGTCTCAGTGTTTGACATTGAGCTTGATGGGTTTGAGTTAATGTTATGTGAGCCTATACCAGCTGTGGACCCAAGGGTGAGGAAGCAGGTGATAATGTTATGTTAATAGGGGACTGGTGATGATGAGTCAAAGATTTCAAATTGGCTACCGTGGAGGGCAAAAAATTTCAGAAAATCAATAAGGATTTCTTGTGAAAGTGTAGAAAGTGACATTGTTAAACTTTTTGAAGCAATTGAGGAGAAGTGGAGGAAGAACCTACCCCCCCCCCCAAAAAAAAAAAAAAAAAGCGGACGAAGAACACGTCAAAAAACAAGAGTTGAATGGAATTGCTTGATGCCCTTGGGGTAGTCTAAGCTGTATTTATATACACTGTGCAAAGTACAAATAAGGAAACAAAAATCAAAATCACCAAATACCAAGAAAGGATTCTATTCTATATTTACAATATTCTCACAATCTTTTCTAACAAACAGAAAGGAGAATTCATTGGTAAAAAATAGGAGGTGCAATAAAAGGGCAAGAGAACTGAGATTGCGTGTCTTCTCTCAATTGCAACAGGGGTGTAGGGACCGTAGGATGTCGGGGCAAGAGGGACAGGAAAATAATTTTGACCAATCAGTGAATTTAAAATTATTTAGTTGAATATGAGGGGGGTTTAATTGGGCTGACAGAAGATAACGTAGGAATAACATAAAATTCTCGGCACAAGCGAGGAAAATGTTACAGGCTATGTTAAGGAAAACATTGAACTTAAAGCTCCAACATTGAGATCCCTAGAGTGGTTTATTTTATTCACTTCAATTAGAGAACTACCGTAATTAAAATGCAAAATTCATCATGTCATATATCAATACTGAGTAAGCTCGAATGAAGCTATCAAAGCAGAAGAAATTATGGGGGAAAGAAGATCCATATCAGAAAGTCCAGGAAGAAAATAAAAGTCTAGCTTACATGCAATGAGATTGATGGTTTTTTTTATGCAAATTGTAATAAGAAGTCAAGACTAACACACGCAAGTTCAGATAGCTCTAACCAGCTTATCCTGGCAATAGTTGGTATTTTAACTTCGTTAGTTATATCCCAAAATAGAAGTTTAACCAAAAAGTTAGGGGGAAAAAAACAATAGTTATACCAAAGCTTGCAACTTCTGCATTTCACCAACTTGTTCGGATGACCTAGCAGATAATGTTTCCAGCTCTTTAACCTGTAAGACAATACAGAGGTTTTAATTCCTTATCTGCGTCTGATAACTATTGTAACCTTATCAAGAAGACCCACCTTCCTGTCAAGAACAGTAGAAAGAGATTGGACCTCAGCCCGAAGGGAATGAACATCCGATGCAGCCAATTTGTATTTACTTAGCTGACTTTGCATACTGCCCATGTCCTCAGGAAATGATGAAACCAAGGTCTTAAACTCTGCAATTATGTCTTTCCTACCTGATATGACCATTTATGCATCAACATTCAGCATTACAACTATTGATCAGAAAAACAATTCAACTGTACAATATAATATGGTAATAATGATAACAACAACAACAACGATAAAACAATATAATATAACAACAACCAGAGCCTGCAACAGGAAGTAATCATCAGAATTCTTCATACCAGGCTCCCTTGATGCTTCTTCCAGCTTAGTTTCGATCAGATTTCTTTCATTAATTTGTTTCTGTATCTCTATTCCCAGTTCAGCAAGTCTGAAATCAGCAACTGCTGAATTCCGATGAAAAATATCGACTAAATCATTTTTCATGTCTATTTCTTTTTCCCACCAAGCAAGGTTATCCTTCTCAGCCTATAGTTTTAATCAAAAGATAAGAGTCAAGATTGGACAAGATTCTTCCTTAAAAATGAAAGACAAAAGCATTAATGGAAGTATGACCAGTTACAACCTGTAGCTTATCAAATAAGGCCTGATATTGGACTAAATCTGATTTTGACTCCGCAAGCTGCTCCTTTACCAAGACATAGGGTTGGGATGAGGAAATACACTTCATATTCTTCAAAGCATTCTATCAAGTAAATACCAAGGTTTAAAACATGAGGGAGCGAGTATAAGACGATTAATAAAATGCTGTACAATAGCACTCCCTTCTAAAACAATATAAAAGGAATTTTTAGTTAACCTGCAAACTAGATAACTGCCTCAATATTTCAATCCTTTCTTCATGGAGACACTTGAGATCAAGTAGTCGACAAGAGGCTTGATCCTGTTTAGGCACCCAAATTACAAGGTTGACTCTAGCCAGAAGCAAACAAGTAGAAAGAAAAGAATGCCAGCAAATTACCAATAGCTCCTTGAGAGAAGACTCCATTTCCTGCAAACCTTTCCTCTTATCTTTGGTCCTATCAACAGCAACGGGTCTATTTGCCAAACTTATGACAGGGAAAAATGCTCCCTTTGTTGCAGCTCTCTCGGACTTTAGAGTTGCCAATTTACAGTTACTTTCTTCTAATTTTGCAATGGTATCAGCTAGCTCCACTTCAAGAAAGCAGACAACAGTCAGACCTGCATACTATGCACTGACCTACCTGGCAAATAGTTCACTAAAGAG
>JAVXUM010000011.1:228403-239451 GCA_035590655.1 Pouteria glomerata | reverse complement strand
TATACAACCGAATCGGTCCTATATGACCCGGTCCCAGTTGTTTCGTCGTCTTGTTATTTTCCTAACGTCTTCCTCTTCTTCGATGCCCAGTCCCGCGTACCAGGGTAGGGTTTATCGATCGAGCAACTAGGGTTTTACAAAACCCTAGCAACACCTCGCAACATGGCTCGATCTGCTACATCCTCTACCATGCGCCTATTCTACGTCCTCTGTTCCTCCACCAAGGCAACGCCGTCTATCTCCCCATTCCCTCCGCAGTACTCGTCTCCGATATCTGCTCTTCTTCACGGGAACTTCCACCTCCGGCACTTATCCGCCGGAAGCGCCGCTCGGGTGAAGGAGGAGAAGGAAGCATGGTGGAAGGAGTCGATGGAGAAGCTCCGCAACATCGGGATATCGGCGCATATCGACTCCGGGAAGACAACTCTGACGGAGCGAATTCTGTATTACACGGGGAGAATTCACGAGATTCACGAGGTTAGAGGGAAGGATGGAGTGGGGGCGAAGATGGATTCCATGGATTTGGAGAGAGAAAAGGGGATTACCATACAGTCTGCTGCCACTTACTGTACTTGGAGCGGGTATCAGGTATGGTTTGACTGTTGAGGGAAAAAGTTAATATTTTTATTTCGTCACAGGAGAGTCAACTTTGCTGTTACTCGTCCAATCATTTTAACGTCAGGCTGTTTTTATTTTGGCTCTGCTTGGTTGTCGAGAAACTGTTGGGTTCTTGATTCACTGGGGAAGAGAGAAAAGAAGCAGTGAGATTCTGAATTTGTAGATTGTCATTTATTTAGGAAAATGAACCTTGGATGATTTTTCTCTTTTCCTTTAAATTTTGGGAAGCGAAGAGGTAATGAAATTTTGAATCCAGGGTAAGCTGCATGGGAGCAAATGTGAATTTTTGTCGATTAAACATTTTCTTTTTTATGAGTAATGTTGTCAATTAAACCTACATGTCAATTGTCAGTATAAGCCCCCTTCCCACCCTCAAAACTTGAACTGTGTTGGCAGACAATACAATGAATTCTGGACTTCCAAACAGTTATACTTTTTTCACTATCACTTGATTATTTTCGATGTATCTTTGCCTTAGTTCATTTACCTTTTTTTGGGACGGTAGTTCTATTCTTGTTCAGCTGTATGAATTAGCTGATTACTAAAAATGGTGACACAGGTGAACATAATAGATACTCCGGGCCACGTTGATTTTACCATTGAAGTTGAGAGGGCTTTGCGTGTACTTGATGGTGCCATTCTCGTCCTTTGCAGTGTTGGTGGCGTGCAAAGCCAGTCAATTACTGTTGATAGGCAAATGAGAAGATATGAGGTTCCAAGACTTGCTTTCATCAATAAACTTGACCGAATGGGGGCAGATCCATGGAAAGTTCTCAACCAGGTTATTTCTTATCATCTAGATAATTTTTTTGAGTTTTGGTTGTTAATAATTGGAATACAAATATTCTTTGCTGTGATTGGTATAAAGTAGAATATTCCTCGCAATGCAGTAAAATTGTTTAATTGAAGCCTGAACAGATATTTTGATGATAACAAAATCAACTCCTTGGATCTGTAAGAAAAAAAAGGAATGAAACTGTGCGCAAAACATTTTAATTGGGTCACTGCATTGGAAGATAGGGGGCCTTCTGATTGGCATACACCGATGACTGTGTTGTGGTAGGCCATTATATTTTGTTCATGTACATGGGCTAGTAAATAAACCTATCCTTTGTCTTAGATGCATTTTGTGTTTGTATATGATACTTTTTTGTTCAAACTCTGGTACAGTATACTTTTATCTTTTCCATTTGTCAGACACATTTTGTCATCAACTGGGATGAGCTTAGATTTACTGGACTCCATTTCTGCTTTATATTGGGTGTTTCCCAAATGATTAAATTGTTCTGTTTGTAGGCAAGATCTAAGCTTCGACATCACAGTGCCGCAGTGCAAGTTCCAGTTGGTTTGGAAGACGACTTTCAGGGTCTTATTGACCTCGTGCAGTTAAAAGCTTATTATTTTCACGGTTCCAATGGGTCTACTTCATAAGCTCTAGATTCTTCTCATTTATATTATTATCTTGCTGCCCCTTTTGTTTATTATGTTGTTCCTTTCTGCAGCGAAAAGATTGCCACTGAAGAAGTGCCTGCCAATATGGAGGCACTGGTTGCTGAAAAACGGCGTGAACTCATTGAAGTGGTTTCTGAGGTTGATGATAAACTAGCTGAGTTGTTTCTTTCTGATGAGCCCATATCGTCCAATGAACTTGAGGTATGATAGACAATAAAAGGCTGGATTTAAGGAAAGGTTGCATATTGTAAGTTTTCATGAAGTTCTCATTAGCGTACGAAATAAAATGGTGTCTTGAACTTGGCAGAATTCTATATCTGCCTTTCAGGAAAATTTTCTAGATCTCAGTGGCTTCATTTTGGCAAATGAAAAATTGCTTTTCCGTACATGGTTCAAAGCAGTGGCTTATTTCAAGTTTTATTGATGCAGTGTAATTATACATGTGTCTGCCATATACATTTACTGGATCGTTTGTCCCAGACCTAGCTATTGATGATACTGTAATATTTAGAATTTGGAACACACATCACCAACTCTTTTTCTTATTGATTGTTACACATAACTTTGGTAGTTGCACCTAAATTATTTATAACCAACAATAGTAATATTTGTCGTTTGAAATTCTTGGAAAATAGAGATAAAATGGGTGTGGTGCAGGATTTTCCCCTCTATCATATCATTTCTCATATCAAAATCAATTCAAATTTGTCATATGGCATAATTTTTTTTGCAGCACCAAAAATCATATCCGAGCAACGATGGTAGATTTGTCTGTCAGAAAACTAAAAGGACAGACTATAATAGCACCTTTTGTACGAGTTATGTGAATCTTCGAGAAAATTCCCCCCCTAACATATCAAAAATATATATTTACTTTTTAAACATATTTAGTTTCATGATAGATCATCTTAGTAGTGGATATTTTAAGGTTTTGACAATTTTGTACACAATAATCATCACAGTTATTTCATTTTTTCCCCAAAAATATTTCTCTGACTTATCTGTTGGTTGATTGTAATTTACAACAGTAACAAGTTGTATCATTGTTGTTACATATTCGGCTAATGATGTCATGACCAGAAACTAATACGTAAAATTATTGGATATACGTACCAGGCAAACTTTTTAGTGGATCCTGTCAATTGAATGTTTTTCTATTGTCTGTTTGTGCCAATATATCACAGAATATTCATGCTAGTTTTTTATCTGAAGCTTCCTGATTTTGATCTCACATTTCCTATCGTGCTTATAGTATTGAATTTAATTTGTTTTTTTTTTTTGTTTTTTGAGTAGGAGGCAATCCGTCGAGCTACCGTAGCACGAAAATTCATTCCTGTATTCATGGGTAGTGCATTTAAGAATAAGGTATAATCTGATCATATTTTTACTTTGGTTGATATGCATATTCTTTCTGGTATTTCCACGCTAGATTGCACAATAAGATACCTAATACATCTTTTTTGCATTAGTTGTTTTCACATTTTTTTTGGATAAGTTAGTTGTATTTGTATTTGCATTCTTGGAAGTAATTTTTCGGAAGAGACTGTTCTTTTTATTTTTTTATTTTTTTAAATAACAGTCTACAAGAGTTTTTTTTTTTTGGGAGGGGGGATTGGAATGCTAAGAAGAGTAGGACTTGATAAACCAAAATCAGCAGGAGCCATGCTTCGCAAATATCAAATGCTAGCTACACAAAGCAAAGCCAAAAAAATCCTGCTAATATTAGCCTTTAAAACATAATGTGGAACCCTGCTTAAGTTTTTTTTTGTCTTTCTAAACATGCCATTGTTTTTATCAAAAAATACATAATATTCATTGATTGAGGAAGAAAGATCAATGTAATAAATAAATGGTTCTTCAAGAAGTTGGCTTGCTATTTCCCCTAATTACAGGTGTCACTTTAAAATATCAGTTGAGGGAGGCATTGCTCTTTGTGGGGTGTTGGGGTGACGTAGGTTAGACCTACTGATTTATGAGAATTGTAATGAGTATCAAGCAATGACGAGATCATCGGAGTCTGGTGGAATAGGAACCAGAGCAATCTGGAACGAGAGAGAGAGAGAGAGAGGTAGTTTGAGATGGTTAATGAACATCCGTCTTCCAGAGAGACGAGTCATGTATTTATAGGAGAGGAGTGCCTTAGGCGGGAACGCAAGGTATTTAATGCATGGTGCATGTATCAACCTTGGTTCATCGTACCTAGGGGAGGGCAAGAGTTGTCCATTTACGGTTCTCTCTCTCTAGATTGGTTGGATGAAGTCCCATAGTCTCTGGTTTCAGTCTCCGATCCACTGAATCCCCGAGGATCCCGCTAGTTAGAAAAGTCGTTAAGGGTCTTTGAACCTTGTTTCAAGTTCAGGATATAGAATGAACCCGCGGCGGGTGCATTTCTCGCAGGAAAATTAAGTTTTACTGATTAGAATGGCGTGACAGTTACGTTCCGCGGGAAAAGTTGTGATTGTTGATCATGGGTCATTTCCCCGCGATCGGGGTACCCACACTCTCTTTCAAGGCCTATTCATTCATGGTTGCCAAATCTCATGATTTTCCCAATTCAAATCTTTTGGTTTAACCCTTTCTCATTGCAAATTGTTAGATTGAGCTTGGTATGTTAAAAATTTGTGAATCTGGAGAGAATCTCATGATTAGCAATCTGTTTGACGTTTTTAGCCTTCCAATTTTGATTACAGCCAAAATACCTTGTATACTAGCCCCTTTTCCAAAAAAGTGAAAAGAAATAAATGAAAAAGCTTCATTGTAAATTCTGGAAACCTTTTGTTTTAAAATATTATTGAATTTACAGAAGTTGCAAAAATGTTTTTTTTTTTTTTAAGTGAATTGTAATTACTGGAACAAATAAGAACCTTTGTTTAAGAAACTTTAGAGGAAAATAAAAAATAAATAAAATTATGGTTGTTAAATGAGTTGATCTGTTGAAGACTATGAAGCATAGATACTCCAAAACAAGTTTCATATCCATATACGACACTTACTTGGCACACGTATTCCTTGGACATACTTATATATGTATCGAACAAACCATGTGGCGTGTCCAATTTTTATTTATATATTTGACATCAAACATGCTTGGGGAACATTTGAAATTGAATATCTGAAATCCCTAAAAGCGACTCATACATTGTTTCATTTTTTTAACTTTTCAAAAGATAAGAGTTGTGGATTAATTACTGAATTAGTGTTATTTGTTTTAATGCTTTCTTAGAAATGTTTAGATATATTGATAAAAAATATATAAAATACTATATATTTTTGCCATGTTTCTGGTGTATACTCGTCCTTATTTTTAATTTTTAATTTTTTTAAAATTCCATGTCCTGTGTCCTTGTCCCATACATAGTTACCTAATTGGTTAATCCCCCTCTGACTGCAATCCCAAATGGGGTGAAATTGCTGTCGTTGCCTTTGCAGTCACCCTTCATCGGAGTTGGTTTTTGGTCTAACAAAGGACTCTACAATTTCCTTTGATATTTAGGTCAAGATTTGATTCAACTGTAAAACTTCATTCCTTTCATTTTTTCATGTTAGGGTAATTATTATTATTTTTTTTTTTGGTTCCAACCAAAAAAGATTACGAATTTCTTTCCCTTTTTCCAATCAAAACAAGAGACTTTGTAATTTTCTAGTATATATCTGCAACGTTTTTTGATATTTAGGTCAAGATTTGGTCCAACAAAGGATTCTACAACTTCCTTCCTTCATTCCTTTCATTTTTTCAAGTCAGGGTAATTAATTTGTGTTTTTTGGTTCCAACCAAAAAGGACTCTACAAATTTCCTTTGGTTTTTCAAACTAAAAAAGACTATTGTTAAACACTCTATACATATTTTATAATATACATAATGCATATTGCATATACTTCTACATATCAAACCAAATAAAAATTTAAAGCGAATTGTGATCCAAAATAGCGTTCTAGCTAAGTATACCCCCACCTTATCACGTACCGGCCAAGGTACTGTTCTGTACTGCGAATCCGTAAGCATACCATGTACCAGATCAACCCGTGAACCTGGTAACTATAGTCCCATGTTCGTATAGTTCTTAGATTGTAGGTCAAAATTATTTGTGAGAAAAAAGGGGAGGAAATTCGTTAAATAATAAAAATAATAAAAAATGAATAACCATTAAAAAATGGAAATCAGTTATTCAAAATATTGAAGGATTTCCTTGTGGCTACACTTCTAGTTTGGCTGAAGCCATTTGTTTGTTAATACATTGAAGTCTAATGATCGTCATATTGTTGTTCTAGTATCTCTTTCATATCCAACTGTAGGAAATTCAATAAAGAAGAAAAAAACAAAGAGCGGAAGAGTGATTGGCGAATGGTGACCATGTCAATTGTCAATTGTGTTGCTCACAAGTGATATATCACTAAAAAAGTTGCATATTAATATATCCTTTGTTCTTAAATTCTGATTTCAATTTGCTTTACTATTCAGGAAACTAGAATTTGGGTTTGTGATTCAAATCTTGATTTGAAAACTGTGATTCCATAATTTTACTTAATTCATGCTATCCAAATTTAGTTATTTACGAGGTTCTCTATTGGAGAACTTCTTTTCTTGCGTTGCTTATAGATTTCTTTGGTTCTTGCATGGAAAGGCTGTTTATATTTTAAATTTTAAGTTTTGCACGCTCTTCGGAGAATTCGTTATAATTTGGGTAACTGTTTGGGAGGTGATGACAACGTTCATCGCCTTTCTTGTAATTAATGACTTGAGCTTAATGGTCTCTTTTCTTTTCTTTCCTTTTTCTTTTTTTGGGTTGGACACTTTGTGCTGCTGCTTTTAATATTCAGGACAATAGGAAGTGTCTCTTCATTTCCATTGGTATTCATTTTCTTTTTCTTTTTCTTTTTTTTTCCCTTAATAAATTTTAACTTTTAATAAATCTGATGTGTTGCATATATGCTACTTGCTTTCACAATTATGAGATGCCAATTTTTTGCTCTGGACCGCAGGGAGTGCAACCTCTTCTTGATGGTGTTCTTAGCTATTTGCCTCACCCTGCTGAAGTTAGTAACTATGCTCTTG
Organism: Pouteria glomerata; assembly: GCA_035590655.1. Lineage (NCBI taxonomy): Eukaryota > Viridiplantae > Streptophyta > Magnoliopsida > Ericales > Sapotaceae > Pouteria > Pouteria glomerata. The sequence goes on along the minus strand of JAVXUM010000011.1, from coordinate 232,328 downwards.
ACCAAACTAAAAATGAAGAGAAGGTATTTAGTTGGATGACTGATTCTTTTGAATACGTTTGATTTGTTTTATGTCATATCGAGGAACAATTTTTTCCCTCTGTTAAATGCTGTTAGGTTATGTTATCTGGAACACCAACTGGACCTCTTGTAGCTTTGGCTTTTAAATTGGAAGAAGGGCGTTTTGGTCAGTTAACATATTTAAGGTATGTGCTAGATTTATTATTTTTTTTGCTTTATTGTGCCACTTCTCTAGTGGATGTATTCATGTACTGAGCTTTGAGAAAATACTATTACTGTTACAGTTAAACAATTGTGCTAACTGCATGTTTTTTTATTTGAAGAATTTATGAAGGAGTTGTTAAGAAGGGTGATTTCATAATCAACGTAAACACGGGAAAGAAGGTTAAGGTGAGTTAAGATAAATGATGTAAACATCTTTAGACTTGACATGCAGGCTTGGTGCAATTTTTTGCATTTACACAAATTGTTTGCTAGATTTCAATACCTATATGTTCTAGGGATGTATAACCAAACCAAGCTAAGTCTTTTCTCACTAGGTGAGGTCGGCTATTCTAGGGATGTATATTAGGCAATAATGATATTAAAAGTTGGTCTAAATTTCTGTGTAAGGGATAGGTTGGTGTTTTCATATGTTATTCACTTATTTTTAGATTGTAGAAGGCTCTTGTGACATATATTCAGTTTTACTCGAGCCAATTTTGAAAGGGTAGATGTGAAATCTCCTTATTCATATTAATTTGTGGTCTAATTGGTTAAGATGTGCCTCAAGGGAAGATACAATTTTGTGTCGACATGTCAACAGCATGACAGGGACCAATGCTATTGGGAAAAATGATAATAACATGACCGGGACAAGCTTCACTCTATTAAAAAGGAAGTACTTCCATCAGGAAAAATGGCGATGCCTGTCTTTTATTTGATACTAAGGCCGCGTTTGTTAGCTGGACATAATAGCCAAATTGGATATCTTATCCGTGGGTCCCACAGATTTCCAGTGTTTGTTTCATATTTTGGCTGAGGGATAGCTCATTTGTGGGCCCTATGAATTGGTTGTTTTATCTTAGCCTTTGCCGGATGAGTAATCCGAGGGGGGGTGGGGTATAATTTATACCCCACCTCCGGATTTGTTTCCTTACCAAGATTCAAAATTATTTTTTGTCATATCACATATCAAATTACATCTTTTATCCCATTTTATATCCCACCAACCAAACACCAAAAAAATAATCCCACATAAAAAATTAATTCCATATTATATCCAATCCCATGGTATTACTTATATCACATCATCCAATCCCCAAAAATAAACACAGCCTAACTATTTTTTGTTTTTGACTTGGGATATTACATGATTTTCTATTTCCGCTACTTCCTGAAATTCAAAATTTATATTGTTGCAGGTTCCACGTTTGGTTCGGATGCATTCAAATGAGATGGAGGTTGGTTTTTTAGCAAAGTTTTTGGGAATCAAATGCCTTTCATTAATATCTTTATTGCCTCACCTCTGGCTTGCTTGCTGTTATTTTTTTTATTTTTTGTGGGGGTCTTCTTTGCTGCAGGATATTCAAGAGGCACATGCTGGGCAAATAGTAGCTGTATTTGGTGTAGATTGTGCTTCAGGTACCCATCTCCTTCCCTATAACTCCAGATCTTATTGAAAGCTATTGTTTTCTCGGGATGCATGTCAAACAAGGCTAAAATGGACATTGATAAGTCTCCATGCGTGTTTGGTGTTTCTTGATATTAACACTAGAGAATTTTTTGCATTGTTGGGATCTAAAGATGTAAAGTTTCATCCAACACTGCTCAAGTTGGTAACTTCATCTTTGTTTTCTTTCTGTATTTATTATGACTATATGTTGCCAGGCGATACTTTTACTGATGGATCAGTTAGATACACAATGACTTCTATGAATGTCCCTGAGCCCGTGATGTCATTAGCTGTTTCACCAGTTTCCAAAGATTCTGGAGGACAAGTGAGTAATTCCATTCAAATATATAAATTTAGTAATTGGATAAGAATTAAGGGTATTGATCTTGTGTCCTTTTGCAGTTCTCAAAAGCATTAAATCGCTTTCAGAGAGAGGATCCTACTTTTCGTGTTGGTTTGGATGCAGAAAGTGGCCAGGTGTGATCTTTAATGTTCATTCATTCATTCATTATTTACTTTATTTAATATAGTTTGGCTGGGTTTTCATTTCTGAGCTTCTTGAAAAAATTCTATCATGCTTTACCTTGACACCAGAATGATCTTATGCACAGACAATTATTTCTGGAATGGGAGAACTGCATTTGGACATATATGTTGAACGCATTCGGAGGGAATACAAGGTGCCAAGTCTGTCACTGGTTTTGCTATTATGGATATTTGTGTTACTTCTCAATGATAATGTTATTATGGTTTTTGCAATCTTCCTAATTTTTCTTTCGTTTGCCCTTGTTGAGGTTGATGCTACTGTTGGAAAGCCTCGTGTTAACTTCAGAGAGACAGTTACCCAACGTGCTGAATTTGACTATCTACACAAAAAGCAAACTGGAGGGCAAGGTCAATACGGAAGAGTGTGTGGGTAAGAACAGAAGATGGCCCTTTACTTCTTTTCCTGGCAGGTTGTTTTGGTTTTGTTCTTATTGGTTAAATAAGGAATGTTAATTTAGTTAAAATTTAAATTACAAGAAAAATAAAATTTGAAAATGAATTAACTATTTGGTCATTTTTATTGCCTATGGCACTCAAAATGCCCTTTTATGTTTTAATATCCGTGACATCATCGTATCTTGCATCGTGAGCTATTAATGTTGCCGTGTAGGATGTTTTTAAATCCCCTTTTGATATTTATAAACTAACACTGGTTAATTGAGCCCTATTCAAGGGATCACTCATGCACAGATGTATGACAAAAAGTCCTTGCTTCACTATTTTGTTTTTCATTCCGAAGCAGTTGATCACTGATATGTCATTGGAGTTTTATTACCTGTTGCATGACCTAATATGATTGGGTAAATCACACATACCCTGAACATTAGGGTAAATGCAGGGACCTCCCCACCATGTCGAACTTACACATACCTCCCTTATTTTCAAAAGTTATCATGTAATGTCGTTAATATGTTAAGTTAAAAAGACTCAGATGCCCTCGAGATATATTAAAGCTCAGGGGGATTGAAGAGGTGCTCATTTCTCCTGTCTTTCTTCAGAAATGTTTTGAAGACAAGGGAGGTATGTGTAAATGTTGAAATGGTGGGTGTGGTCCCGGTATTTTCCCTAATGTTTAGGGGAGATATGTGTAATTTTTCCTATGTTTTTTACTTTCATCTTTCTTTCACTTTCAAACTTGCTCAGAATCCCGTAAATGTCTTTTTATTGTCTTTTAGTCAGTAGTGACTAATATTGGTTTAGTTAAAAGGGTAATTTTTTTGACCTATTATCTATAGCCTGTGTTTTAACGATCATTTAGGAAAACAAGCTGGGAGCAAAACTTATCTAGGCTAGTTTGTGCTAGTTAATTGTTGGATGTGATGTAAATTATGTGATTTGCAAGTAAATTTGTATTATTTAGCTCAAATTACTACTTAATATATATGTATCTTATATTGCAGGTATGTTGAACCACTTCCACATGGGTCACCAACTAAGTTTGAATTTGAAAACATGATTGTGGGACAAGCTATACCGTCAAATTTTATCCCAGCAATTGAAAAGGGTTTTAAAGAAGCTGCCAATTCGTGAGTGTTGTGATTTCTTTTTACTTTCTATATGGATGTTGCAAATTGGTTATAGAAATTGATTGTTGCAATTTTGTGGTGGAAATTAGCTATCATGGTAGATTCTCTTTTATCATGTTTCCTTTTTCTTTCTTTAGTTCTTTTTTTTTTTTCTTTTTTTTTTGGGGGGGGGGGGGGGG
>JAVXUM010000011.1:110789-121624 GCA_035590655.1 Pouteria glomerata | reverse complement strand
GAATCAGCTCTCTCCTATTTTGTCTGACTTATCATGGCTACCCATTAACTTTTGTTCTGTAATGTTTTTCTCTTTACTTTGACAAATCTTGAACAAATTATCCAATTTATTTTGTTCTTTTCCTGTGGCATTATGCAGGTTTCAACATTTGCTGATATGGAAGGAGAGGAAACATTTGATTCATCGCTTCTTGGTCACGCAGATGAAGTAGTTGAGGAGCGCATTTCTGATGATGATGTGATCCTGATAAAAGGAACAAAAACCACAAGTGCCGTATGTAATTTGTTTCGTTTACACTATTAAAATTTTCTAGTGGCTCCAGCGTGGTGGCATAATCTTGTAGTGCTTTCATTTGGTTCATATGTGTTGAGCTTATTTTAAAGCAAAATTTGATGGAAACGAAAGTGATCAATAGGAAGTCGCACAATTATATTTCTTGCTTACAATTCCTGCTGGGCATATGGTTCGCATACATTATCACCTGTTTTATTTTCTTATTTATTTATTTTTGCATGTTTTACATCCAGGTTTCACTAATACTCAGGGGTGCAAATGACTTTATGCTTGATGAGATGGAGAGAGCTTTGCATGATGCTTTGTGCATTGTCAAGAGGACCCTGGAATCCAATACGGTACGCTTTACCAAATGATGGTTATGTCAATAATTTGTATTGCATCTGCATTGCCGGCCAAGGAGAATTTGAGACGCCAGTAATCCAAGATGAAGTGTTGGCATCCAACTCTTTCTGGAACATGTTTTACCAGCCTAAATATTAATTGTTTCTTCTTCATATTACTGTGAGCTTATTGATTAATTCTTTTGTATGGGAGGGGCTCTAACTCATACTGTTAAGTGCACGTGGTGAAATTAAGATATATATTTTCTTACTTCAAAGTGATGAGAAACAAGATGAATTCTTTTCAAAGGCTACTATTTGGATTGAAATTGTTTCATTTTTGTGGGTTCTGAAGAGTCCCAAGATGCTAGGCTGGAGTACATTACACCTGATATGAAGTTCTGATGATTTTAATTGTGAATTTATACATCCAATCTTTATTTTAGTTCCCCATTCTTGGAGCAATGTCTGTGATGACTACCCACCTTAAAAGATTTTTTCTAGCAGTACAATAAATGAAAATTTGTCTCAAACAAGGTTTAACTGCATTACAATAATTGTTATCGGCCTATCTGTTTATGCTATTGACATGAATTGTGGAAACAGGTGGTAGCGGGTGGAGGTGCAGTTGAGGCTGCTTTATCTGTCTATTTGGAGTATCTCGCCACAACATTAGGATCTCGGGAGCAGCTGGCTATTGCAGAATTTGCTGAATCTTTGTTAATCATACCAAAGGTCCAGAACATGTGATGGGTTGATGATATTTTTCTTGTTTTCACAATTTCAGCCCTCTCCTTTTTTTCCAAGTTTGTATGTTTTCACTAGTGACATTTATTTGTTGCAGGTTCTTGCTGTTAATGCGGCAAAGGATTCAACTGAATTAGTTGCTAAACTGCGTGCTTACCACCACACTGCACAGACCAAGGCAGATAAAAAGCATCTGTCAAGGTATTGTAGTATGTTTTAGCAGTCCAGGCCTATTTTTTCTATTTGTTTTGCGTGGGAGAAGCTTTAAGACAAATGATGTTACTGCTATTTAATTTGACCAACTGAAATTAACTGAAAAATTTCCTCAAATGATGTGGTTAGTAGAGAGTCTAGAGCCTTTTCGCTATTCTGCTGTTACACTTCCTTGTTTGTGATTTTTTAGCATGAGAAGGATTAAGCAGCCCCATTAGAAGTTATGCATACCTGAACTAAATGTCATTGTTACATAATGCAACCTTCTGATTTGAATAGGGCATTTGGTACAAGTACCAACAGATGTAGGATGTCATTGTCACGTGGTGCACCATGAATTAGCTGTGAGAAGGCTAGAACTTGCATGATTTGCATAATCAAAATCAACAAGGACCACACTTACAGAAGAAGTGTTTGTGGGGTAACGAGTGATGACCACAGATAAAGAGGCTGCATTTAAATTCATGACTGCAATTGCTTTGACTAGTATCTTGTTGCTAGTTTCCTTCTGTACCAAGTGGCTGCTACTGAGGGTTTAATCAGATAGTGTGTTTAGCTGTTTGTTAGAAATTGGTTGCAGTATTTTTTATGGAATTGACATGCATATTTGATACTAGAGCTCGAGAAATATAGCAGACGCATATTTCTTTGTTTGCCAAGTCATGTTTTAGAGTTGGCTGATGAAACTATGATCCAAGACTAGACAAATTGTTTTAAGTAACTGTAATGATGTACTATTATGTAATATCTAAGCTACTTCATGGGTTTGCCAAGGTAGAAAAAGCCCGTCTTTATAGAAGTGAAAGCGGTATCATTACTGGCTGAAAGTATTGATGACAGAAAGGGTTGAAGTGATGCAACGCAGTTTAGTACCTTAACAACAACAACACATGCAAAAAAAAAGAAGAGCACGCAATTTGGAAGAGAAAATCTCCAAGTTTTGATTCGGCGCTGTTTCAAGCTCATGCATTAAAATTAAAAGAAAAATGGATAGATATGTCTTGAATGTGTAAAAACTTTTAATGCCACCACTTGCTGTAGTTTAGATTACTAGCACTGCTTGAACTTTGGTGTAGTAGTAGTAGTTGGAGGAAGAAGCAAAGGAGAAAAAGAGAGAAGGGAGGGTGCGGAGATGAACACGGGGAGAGTTTTCTGAGGGAAATAATCTTGAGATAAGTCACATGAAGTTGTAATTGGATAAATATAATACCCTCATAACTCGAGCATTTTGAAAAACGTTCCTTGAATTCTTAAGAATATGCTTGGCCTAATCATGCTATATCTCTGTCTTCAACTGGTTATTGAACTCAAAAGTTATCCTCCCCAATTTGCTTTGTAAATGGGGTGGATGCAATCTTTTGCTGCATGATGTCTTTGTTCCCAATGTTGTGCCATGCGACCAACTAAATTTACCCAAGTAGTTTATTGCATTTCAAATAAAGAAAGTATTGAGTGAAACAATTGCATATGTAAGTGGCTGCTAGGTTATCATCGTTCATTACTTAGCTTGTGGCAATCCTTCTTTCTTTCTTTTTGTTTTTGGTCTTTGTTTCAATCATTTATTTGGTTTGGCTTCTTTTACATTGTCGCAGCATGGGGCTTGATCTTTTAAAAGGAAGTATCCTTAACAATCTAGAAGCTGGAGTCATTGAGCCTGCAATGAGCAAAGTAAAGATAATACAGGTAAAATTTATATTTGGGGACTTTCACCCCTTAAGTTTGTATGAAATTTTTCTTAAGAGAGCGTGGTTCTAAGTTTTTCCCTAAAGTATTCGTTTGCATACAGTTTGCGACTGAAGCAGCTATAACAATTCTCCGAATTGATGACATGATCAAGCTTGTCAAAGATGAAAGCCAAAATGAGGAGTAGATTCTTGCCTAAATGGGAGGTGATTCCTTTCCTTGCTGCTTAAAAGAATTTTGCTTGGTTATGTAACTAGAACAATCACTGGTTACTTTCTATGGGCACGGTGTTATGCATGTAAAATTTGGAGGACAAATGTCTTTTCTTGTTTAGGTGTGAGAATATTGATTTTTCTTTCGATTTTTGATTTTTATTTTTTGGAGCCAACATGCAGGTTTAATCCTTACACTAAAGGTTTTTATTTTTATTTTTCTGGACTTTCGATTACCGGGTGAGGTATTGGGATCGAGTATATCGAATTTAGTTTTAATTGAGTTTTGAGTTGAATTAGCAAAGGCTACACAACCGGGATTTTTAATCAGGAGCAGTTGACAAAACGACATGTACGCATTGTGGGTTAATCACTTTCAAATTAATATCTAAAATGAAGTTTTATTACAAAAAATGCCATTCCCACATCATTGTTGCACATTTTTTTTGGTTAAAGTTTCTGATAAAAGTAGCATTTCAGAAGTTGATTTGAATTTATTTTTATAATCTCATGCTGATCACAAACCTTGTGGAAATACTAAAATTGTAAGTGATATGGCTTTTTCTCTGTGTTTTGGGACGAGAATATTTTTGGGTCAAACTATGAATGTGGGAGGGCATGTGAGTGAGCTTATGGGTGCACGTTTGCTGCCTTAAAATTTTACGAGCTCACGTGGTCTTCTTATCTTATGAGAGTGAATTGTATGGTAAAATAAATGAAATGCTAGATTCATTCTAGGATTAAAATAATTTCTCATTTGAAAGTTGTCCCAGGTATTGTGGTCTTTACCCGCTAGGAAATCATTAAAAATCATTTTAAGTTCTTATAAAAGAAATTTTTTTTTTTTTTTCATTCTGTTCGCCGTAGTCCCCTACTAACATTGGTTCGGCCTTGATGGCACCTAATTATGGGTCTTATCGGAGCACAAAAAAATATCGAAAACTTTTGAAGTTTTTTATAATTTTTTAACAAAATTTTCTTCCCTTGAATTATGTAAATCTTTATAAATTTATATATATTTATAAATTCTAGCAATTTTTTTTTACAAATCTTAATAAAGCTTTTACAAATTTAAATAATATTTCTATATATTTTAAAAAGTTTTACCAAAAAAGTCTAAAAGTTTTTATTCAAATTCATTCGAACAAACAAAAATTTGTTGGAATGAAACTATTAATTTCTATTTTTTGTAATTTGTGATTTATATTAAATACCAAAAAGTAACTTAAATTACATTTTATTTTATCTTTTGTAATTTCAAACACTCCTAAGTAATTGGGTAAAGTGTGGATTGACTTAAAAATATGACTCATCTCTAATTTAAAAGTAAGTACATATTTTTTTTTAATTAGTTAAGATCAAATTACAAATTTTAAAATTTATTATATTTAACTAGATTTGTGTCCATATGCTAGGAATATTATTGAGGACATTCAGACAATTTTATGAATGGATTTTGTGTTAAGTCTTGTTAGAAACAAAACAAAATATTTTATTTTAACATAAAAATAGATTAACAAAATACGTTTTCGTTTGTTTTTATCTATTGAATTTTTGTAGCATTTTTTCCTTTTACTAATTTTGGTACATGAGGAATAAAACAAGTTAATTTGAATATATTACGTCTATTTTATACTTTAATTTAAATCATGGGTTGTGTTCTAATTTTTAAACTAGACGTATAATCTCGAGTTATATTTTTAATGAGTGAAATATAATTAACCCTAAATAATTTTACCAGTTAAATTGACTTTTATATTCTCTATTATTTTACTTTTATACATTTGCTATAATCATAATAAATATTTACTTAAATGATTTTTAATTTGCCTTCAAATTAATGGCAATGCAACGCACATTACTTTTATTTTTTTTCACTCTAAAAAACACTATTCAAGTAAGAATAGAGTGCAAAAAGTTAAAATTAGAAAGCATTTAATATTATTCTCAATTTAATTTCTGAAAGCATAAGTATGTTTATATATTTAATTAGTTTTTTTTTTTTAGTAATCCGAAACCCAATCGTTTTATTATAGTTTTTAACGGATCGTGTAGTCAATGGGTAAACTGTGGAATATGTGTTACCCTTCTTACGCTATTTAATTAGTTTATGTTTTATATTTGATTAGTTTTACATAATTATAATATATATGTACATAAAAATCTCAATGCAGTATAAGTTGAGTTGCATTGTTTCTCAAATTACAGCAATACACGACAATTATTTATCCAAAAAAGAATTTGAATAAAATTTTAAAAATTGAAAAAAATAGAACTAAAAATTAAAAATTTATCAACCATTTACTCATAATTGAAAAATTAAAGAAAAAAAATAGGAAAAAGAAAGCTCGTAGTTCACTTCTCTTCTTCTGGTCAAGAAATCGACAGGCCAGCCTGTTGAACCAATTTTCAAGGGGTACTACTTGAGTGCTTGGGACATGAAGGTGGAGGAGAGTTCAGGGTGGCTCTGAAATTCAGAGTCTTATAATTTATTTATATATATATTTTGTATATAATTATATATATATATATGCGTGTGTGTGTACGTGTTTGCGGATATTTGACTTTTTATACAATTATTTATTGGACCCCTAAAATTTAAATAATTATCGAAAGTAACAATCCCACTGTAGATTATATTTTTTAATCAACCCCCCATTTTTTAAACAATGATTAGTGTTATTAGTTTAATGAGAGCACATGGGGAGTGCACGTGCCATGCTGTTTCCTTCGGGATCACAGTCCCCTCCATGTCACGTGGTTCAATAATGTTTCCCCAGCCTTTTCCCCCAGATTTATATATATATATATATAACATAATTCGAGGGATGATATCTCCAAGGATGGAATTGTGCTTCCAATGAAAAAATTTAATCGTTATCCGCACTTTCACGGTATTTTTTTTAATTTAATTTAAGATGTATTAGAAGTGATAAAAAGTAAGATAAAATAAGATAAATTATAAATTTCTAATTCGTTTAATAAAATAAAAAATAAATAACTCTTAAACATTTTTAAAAATTTTCAACAAATTAAATGGGGTCTCATTGCCGTTATTATTATTTCAAATTTTATTCAATTAATTTTGTTTGTCAACTTTTCACCCTTATTGAAAGTTAATTTAGAGTTTTAAAAGGCTTCTTACGTGATCTAAATGTTACCACGGGATGTACTACAATGAACTACTTAGATTAATTTAATTTTTATTTTGTAATTTTTATTTTAATTAAATCATTTCTTCATACTATGCAACAATTATTTGGGTCAAATTTTTCATTATTAGGGAGTAATAATGAACTAAGTTGAAAGTACAATTATATCTTAACGGTGTGTTTGGACTGGGTATTTAGAGAGGGAGAAGAAAAGAGCAGGAAAAATGCAAAGCAAAATAGAAAGAAAATATAAAACCTTAAATGTAAAATTTTGTTTAAGTAAATTAAAATATATAAAAAAATAAAAGGTATTTCTTTTACCAACAAATTAGTTTCTTAATTTAATTACTTTAATACTATATTTTTTAAATTTCTTCTTCCATTTCTCATCATAAATCAAGTATAAAGAGTGATTTTAAATGTTTATTTTTCTTTTTTATTGTCAAATTTTAGTGGAAATACAACCTAAAATTATAAATAATTGATGAATTCTTGGATATAAATGTATACAATTTAGGGATAGTTATATTATTTTTTGGAGATATATTGCACTCTGATTAATTATTTGGTTGGTTTTGATCCTAATAAAACACCGTAAAAGGATGCAACAAAAAACAAAAAGATAACCAAAGTCTAGAAACAAGAGTGCAATCTCAAAGTTCATTAGAACGTTTATGAACGAAGTAACGAATGTTGTAACATGAAAGCTCGAGTCGTTCCATCCCCCGCTTCTCCCCCTCTCCCTCTCCCCAAAAAAAAACAAAAAATAAATAAATAAAATATATAAGAATGAAAAAAATTAGACTTAAGTTTGTTAGTCACTAGGATACTTAAAGCTCGACTATTTTCAAATCGTGAAGATACCAATAAAATTTTAAAATAATGTTAAACGGTGTTTGGATAAAAGTAGTATAAAAAAAAATAATTTCTTAAAAGATTTTGCATTGTACTTAATTGCAGACCAAATGAAGTACTATTGTATTTCAATGGATGCCAATTATAATAAATTTAAAGTTAGTTGGAGTTTAAATTAAGTTCAAGTTATGTATTATTTTGACATTACACACATTTAAAGTTTAATCGAGTTCTAAATAATTTCATAGTATTATTTTAATACTAGATAAAATTAGTAACAATTGCAGAAAATGTTAATATTTTAACACTAAATCAAGTTAATAATAATTGTAGAGAGAGGAAGAGAGAGAGAGAGAGTTTGATCGTGGTTAGTGCATGAATGTTGTAATTGAGTGTCAAGTTTATCACTTTCAAGTTCTATATGATGTGATGGATGTAATGTTCGAATTGTTATATCTTAAGAATATGACGAATGATTTTTGTTTGTGAATAATAGACAATTTCATTATTTTGTTTTTATTTAAATTAGTATAATTTCAATTTTCATTCCAATAGTTTCGTTCATAAAGAAAAAAAAAAATGAAACATGATCAACATGTTTAAAATTTAGTTTATTGTATTTTAAGTTGTTGCCTTGTTGCTTGCGAGGATTAGTTCAGTGGAGCGGGACTGAGTCTAAAATTTGAGTGATCTATTTAAGTCGAGAGTTCGATTTTCACCTGCGTGATCCTTCATTTATCGAAATGCATGAGCTGCAGGCTCTTGCAAACTTTCGAAGTTTCAAAACTAAGCCGAAGGCCCAAGAATTTCTCGGTATAAAAAAAAAAAAGTTGTTGCCTTGTTAATTGATCATTAACATCTTAATCCAACACTGTATTTTAAAATTATAAATACAACCTTATTAATTTATTTTTCTAATCCACTTCCTCTTTTATAGAATATTTCTTCAAAAAATCAAACAAAAATTCATTTCAAGAAAATGGAAAGAAATCAAATTAGCTGTCATTTAGTCAACAACAAAACAAAGCAAAGCAAAGCAAAGCAAGCAAGGAAGGAGTCAAAGACATCAATCAGTGAAGTTGAAAATAAATTTAAAAAAGTAACCATAAATGAAGAAATGGGTGTGTCAATATCGTTAAGTTAGGCTAAATAAAGGAAAAAAACAAAAATTAAACATGACATTAGGTGGATACGCGTAGCTTGCGTATGATTTCTTAATTGCAATGATAGGAGGGCTTTTCTGTTGCACCTCCCACATAATTTTCATTTTTTTATTATTTTTGTTTTTATTTCTAACTTGAAATTAAAATTTTATTAAAAATGTTTAAAAACTAATATGAATTGCAAAGAATAAAAAAAAAAAAATAACTTTTTTTTTTCAACATTGGCCTTGTTTGGTAGTCAAATTTTTAGTAACTTTTAGTAATATTTTTTTTTACAAAAATTGGTAAGTGAATTTTTTTGTGTATTTGGTAAAATAAACATAAATTTTTAATAATTTTTGACAACTTTTAAGTGTTTAATAAAATAAATATAATTTTTGCAACTTTTATATATTTAGTAAAAATTTAGATAACTTTTGAATTGGGTTAAAATAAAATAAATATTATGGCTCCATTTGGAGCTAAAAAAAATACTGAAAAATGATGAAAAAGTTTAAAAATCTCTAAAAGTTATTCACTTTTTATCCTACTTCACGAATTACGAACTCACAAATTATCTAACTTTATTTTATTTTATCTCACTTTTTATCACTTTAAACATTCTCTATATCCTTCCCAATCTCAGTAAAGGGCGATATTTTGACAACCTGCTAATTTAGTAAAATAGATAAATTTTAGTGTTTCATTAAATGTCTAAAATACTAAAAGTTAATATTTTTTATTTTATTTTTTTACTCTACTAAAACGTGGCCTAAATACGATTTGCAAAAAAATATATAATAATAATAATAAGAAGCTAAAAACTCAACTTAAAACTAGGGCAAGTATGGTGCATGCTTAAAAGGGAAAGAAATTAGGCACATGAATCCGCATTAAAAGATTGCAAACCTTAGGTTTGGTTTGATTTATTAAAAAATAAAAATAAAGTGACAGTTACGTCCAGATTTGATAACGATGACGTGGACTACATCCACTTGGCAAACCAACGTGGTAGAGTACACGTAAGATGTATAATCACATATTTACTTTCTTACAAGGAAAAGTAACTATACGGACCGTACCGCAACCTACTTCTGCCTGCTCCTCCTCCCTCCACCGCCACAGCCGGTGGCAGTGAGCTCCAGTTCTACTGCCCACCCTCTCTCTCTCTCTCTTCCTTAATCGACCGACACTTCTAGAGCGAGAAAGTGAGTATTACTGACAGCTGGCTCCAGCTACTTTTTTTTTTTTTTTTTAAATATCTGCTGGGTCGCGTCACGATGACTGAACGAACGTAAGGGGACGTCCGTTTTTACTTTTATTGTTCGCCGTTACTCGGAATGTGTGGTCCCCCTTATCCCCACCCCCCATTACTGTGCCAACACGTGTCTCCCGCTCTTTCTTGCTTTCTTGCTGTGAGCAAGCCAAAAGTTTCTCGGGCCCAATTTCCAAGAGATTTTCCCCTCTTTATCTCGTTTCTTCTTCTTCTTCTCCTCCTCCTTTTTTTTTTTTTTTTTTTTTTTTCTTTTTCCTTTTTAAGAAAATAATCTAATACTACCGATTAGATATTCATGTAAAGCCAGTTTTCTTTTGTTTATTTTTCGTTTTTTTTTGAGCTATATGATATTTTTATTAAAATTTAATTTTTTAAAAAATTTTAAACATATTTTTCATACTAATCAAAAAAAAAACAAAGAAAATAAGAGAACTCACATGAGTACAAATGAAAAAAAAATTCTATTGTCTCATAGAAGCATTTTCTTTCTTTTTGCTTTTTTTAACAAATACAAATAACATGTCAAAAAATTGTTAAAAAAATCAAATTTCATTAAATGAAATCATATGAGATGAAAGAAAAAAAAATAAAAACTTATTTATGTTAGTAAACTAAATCAGAAGGTGTTATTTTTTTAATAAAAAATAGTATTTGAATATTAAGGGGTGTTTGGCGCATGAATTTTTATTGAAAAATTTTAAAAATTTTTAAAAATTTATCTCACTGCACGTATTACGAATTTACAATTTATCTCACTTTTTTGTAACACCAAACAACCCTAAGTTGAGATATTTGGTTTTACTTTAATTTTCTTATCGGAATATGATAATTTATTTAGAGACCGATAAATGCACACTCCAATTTTCTCAAGTAGATCATGAATTTTGGAGAAAATTGCATCGAGAACAATGTTTTATAAAAGATAAATGATTTTGTTA
>JAVXUM010000011.1:96324-109040 GCA_035590655.1 Pouteria glomerata | reverse complement strand
GAGAGCTGAGAGAACTACTAAAAACCCTTCATAAGACTCTGTCTATATATATCTATCTATATATTACTGGAGATGGATGTGTACGGAATGTCTGCGCCGGAGTGTTTTCGCATTGACGACCTTCTCGACTTCTCCAACGACGAACTTTTCTCTTCTTCAACCACCGACTCCGACCTCCACCACTACCTCCCTTCCTCCGCTAACGCCTACAACTCCGGCGGCCACTGTAATGCTGCGTCCAATCCGAAACAGTCCACTAATTTCACGGACGACCTCTGCGTCCCTGTAAGCACACTAATACTATATCATCTCCGTGCGTCAGAATCCTAGCTTCCTCTAGTGTTCGTAGTTTGTATGTATTGTAGATATAGAGCTGTGTGGCATATGGCTATAAGCCTCTGTGTTTAGCTAGCGTTGTGTTCGCTTTTGGAGAGATTATTGACTAATTTGGTTCTTGGTTGGTGATATTTGTGTAGAGTGACGATTTAGCTGAGCTGGAATGGTTATCGAACTTCGTCGACGACTCGTTCACTGATTTTCCGGCGATCGAGTTCGCCGGAAACGTAAATCTCCGACCTGAAACTTCATTTCACGGCCGGTCGCGGACCAAACGGTCCAGAGCATCTTCAACCAGCAACGGATGGACATCCTCGCAGGAATCTGATACTCTGATGATCGGGAAATCAGAAGGAAACACCACTACTAACACTGGAAAGAAAAGAGAGAGCTCATCGTGCTCGTTAGGGTTTTCCAGAGACCGCTATTCTTCCTCACCATCGGAAACGTCGCAGGCGGTGATGCGTCGATGCACGCACTGCGCGTCGGAGAAGACGCCGCAGTGGCGGACTGGACCGTTGGGGCCGAAGACACTATGCAACGCTTGCGGCGTACGATTCAAGTCGGGTCGGCTGGTGCCGGAGTACCGGCCAGCTGCGAGCCCCACCTTCGTGCTGAGTCAGCACTCCAACTCACACCGGAAGGTCATGGAGCTCCGGCGGCAGAAGGAGATCCTCAGGCAACAACAGCAGCAGCAGCAACAGGAGCAGCACCAGCACCGGCTCTCCCAGCATCCTCACAATTTCGAGGTCTGCTGACGCCAGCCCTGCATAGGTGTCAGGATTACAACTCTTTTGTGTTTTGACATTTCAGTGTATTTGTCCTCCCCTCCCCCGTATTACCGTATGGAGAAACACTTTCTAATTTCCCCTCTCAAATTTTCTCCGGAAAACTTAATTGAATTTTTCTTTTGTTTTTTTTTCTTCTTTCTTTTTTCCCGGCGTTATAAAAGTTTCAACCACCACTGCCACTTGAGGGTAACGTTTGTGTGACGAGGGCGGTGGCGTTCCACGTGATACCATGCGGATGAGGCTGAGAGAATATTCTCTCTCCATATACATATGCAACTTTTTCTATCCGTATATCACATGAAAACAGAGAAGGCAGCGGAAGAAGAGGGGCAGAGAGAGAGAGAGAGAGAGAGAGAGAGAGGGAATTAATAAATGGGGGAGGGTTAAAGAATGGGATATGATTCGGTGTAGGTGAGGACGCCGAAAATGAATAATGATGGGTTCATTTACGAGCCTAGGATTCCATGACGTAGGCGCGGATTAGATCTGATGGTTCGTATTGACTCGATCTTCATCACAATCTTGTACAATATGGCCTGTGCTGAGCATTCTCCGCATTAGCGATGTCACGGCGGTTGTAAAAAATCACCGCAATCGCAGTCGTGGATGAAGGTTTTCAGCACACAGATGCTTTGCTCAGATTTGGGTAAGGTCCATATTAAAAAATTATTTGGTTTGGTTAAATGTATTTTATTTTTAATTTTTGATACTTAAAATAAAATGATTTACTGTGAAAGTTCAAAATGAAATAAGTTAAAGTAAAGTGAATTAATTTAATATTTCCTTCGTGGATGAAATCCAAAGATGAAAATGAGTAGTTAATAAGGATTAATGCTAGAGGACAATAAGTAAGGTTTCTTGAATTCTATTTGCGTCAAGAAGTAGTACGTTAAAAAAGAATGTTCAAAACGGACTTATGCGTAAATAAAATGACTGATGTTCCGCAGTAAAAATTACTGTCGAGTATGATTACCAAGTTCACTGAAAAGTTGAGAATCAAGATCTGCAAGACAAAGCAAGTTAGAAGAATCGGATAGGAAGAGTCCCGACCAAATTTTCTCCGATACTTAAGTCAATCCTTGTTTGATAGAATGAAAGAAAAAAACTGAGTAATTCAGTAAGCAATAGTGAATATACCTAAATTCGTGGTTAAATTTTATATTTATAGTAAGAGAGATATACTTGAATAATATTTTATTTTAGAAAAGATAATCATTCTTTTCCCATTTGACTGTTTAGCACAAGAATTCATTTATTTTTCATTTAATACCAGTCATATAGCATTGAATAAGGGTAAATTAGGAATAAACTTTGGAGGCTTATTTAGACGGTGGAACGTCCAAATGTCACTTCACAGTGCCACGTGTACAATAAAAAGGCAATGAGGCAAAGATTTCTTGTTGTAAATGAATTAAGACATTATAAATGAACCAAATTTATTGCTATATGAAATCATTATTTGTGGGGCCCAGAATTGTGGTCGGCTGGATGTTAAGTGCTTTTCTCTTTTACTTGGCTTACCACTTTGCTCGGCAATCTCTCCTTGAAAATTTACCACGTGTTTCTTTGTACGGTCTTAACGTGTTACAATATTTTTTTTGTACCAACAACTAATCAACGACGCAAAGTCAACTAAGTTCACAAATTTAATTCTATTTGTATTTGTAACAACTGGAAGGAAAATAGTTAAAATGGAATCTATTAAATACTTATTAACACTTATCAAAATTTCTACAATTCAGAGTCCAAAACCATCCTGATTGGGGGTGGTTGATGTTGAATGCAATGTCAACTGGGTGCATGAGGGGCTATCGTTATTAAATGGCAGCTTGGAAATATGGGTTCGGGGGACTGTTGAATTAAACCACATTACTTTGAATGTACGCTTTTCCTTTTCCTCTCCAACAATCCTAAGGGCCAATTACTCAAAAAAAAATAAAAAATCCTGAGGGCCTTAGGGGGCGTTTGGCGACTAAAATTTTGATAACTTTTGACAGTTTTTTGTGTTTTTTTGTGAGTTGTAATTTTTGATATGTTTGGTGAATAAAATTAAAATTTTTAGCAAAAAAATGTAATTTTTAGGTGTTTGGTAAAATTATTGTTGTAGCAGAGCAAAAAAGTGATAACTTTTGTATATTTAGTAAAATTTTTTACCGTAGCAAAATAGAAAAATGAGAAAAAGTGAAACCCGCTATAGTAATGATTTACTGCAACAGAGCAGAAAAGTGACAAAAATTAGGGTTTCACCAAATACTAAATTACTGTAACAATTCAATTTTTGATAATTATTTTATATTTTTTTGTCCTCCAAACGGTTTTTTTTTTTTTTCGTGACGGCATCATTTCTAAAGCTAGCCAATAATGAAAAAAAACTACTTGTGAATGGATTTCATTTTCTTTTTTCTTTTTTTTTTAACAATATTTTCTTACAGTGATTACTGGATATTTTGACCTATCAATTTAATTACAAAAATTAGATATTATATTAGTTCATGAATCATGAATCAATCAGGATGAAATTTTTTTTTTGCTAGGGGTGGTACGTGAGGGTGTCAAATTCGTCTTGTTTAGATTTCGGCTTAAGTGCATCCCTTTTAATTAATAAACCAAAATTAAATATATTTTTTTCAAATTATTTATTAAATGAATTAAGGATGAAATTAAGTAATCTCGATTCATTAAGTTCAACGACCCCCTTATATAATTTATAATAATATTATTATATGATATTAATATAAACAAATTATATGTCTATTTAAATAATTTGTTAGTATTTAGTGCTTAGCTTAATTTTTGGGAGACAAATTTTTGTTGAAAATTTAAAACAATTCAAGTTTTCAAATTATGTACAACCCTTGTCATTTATTCGTTTAAAAATTGAAATTTGACTTAAAATAAATATAAATTGCTTTCTTTTTCTAATAAATATTATTATTTAATAAAATATCAATTTCATAATATTAGATAAATTAATTGATTTCTTGTATATTTGAATCATAGTTGTCAAACCCGGTCCGGTCTGATAGGTTGACCCGCTAATCCGGTGACCCAGTACTTGAACCGAGGCGGATTAGAAAATTAACCGATTAAGGTATTAAACTGATGGAATCCAGTTTGACCTGGATAGACCTGATTAATTCAGAAAAAATCGGACGACCCAGTATTAACCGGGTCACTAACCCAATTCTTTTTTTTTTTTTTTTTTTTTTTCTGATTTCAGTAAAACACAGATCGATCCGGTGGCCCGGCGAGTTGACCTGGTGACCCAGTACTTGAACCGGGTCAAGACCTGGGCCGAGTTTGACAATTACGATTTGAACAAACCAGACCTGACGAACTGAGGCCACGCCTATATTTTTTTCTAATAATTCAAATTTGAACTTAACTTTTTTATCCAGTAGTTAATTTAAAAGTCACAGGAATTAGTTGAAATGTCTGAACACCCTCCGTTAAAAAAAAAAAAAAGAGGAATACCCTCGGTTATAAACCAAAAAAAAACACTCGACTCAGACCCGACAAATGTGACAGGTAGAGCGTGAGCACGGCAAAACCTAGGCCCAAGCCTCTATTTTTTTTTTTTTCCTAACAATTTACACTCAAACTTCAAACAATTTTAGGCCTTACTTACCCGGCTCAAGCCCAACAAATGCGTCAAAGAGAGCCCGAGCACGGCAAAACCTAGGTTCACTTATTTGGACCCTCATTGCTATGTATGAATGAATTTAAAATGGCACGAAAATATGAGTTGATAGACTAAATTATTATTATTTTGTTGAGCTCCTATTACATTTAACTAACCAAACATGGGACAAGAGAAAATCAAATTGTGGGGGCCCGGGGGAGGGCATCTAAGCAATGACAAAATAAGAACCGACTGCTAAAGATACTCTGGAAATGCATGAAGTGAGTCCACTCACTGGATAGAGCTCGACCGACAAAAAAAAGAAGAACGCTAGGTACCTTGACCGTTAATCTGGGCGAGAGTACTGACCCAGATATGGGTTACTAATCCAAGTATCCAACTACACTTCAATTGAGATCAGTGTGAAAATAGATTGGGGCCATGATTAATTCAATTCCATGACAATTTCTAGGTGAAGAGGATGAATTGAGGGTTGATTCGGGAGAGAGGATTCACGATGGGCAGAGAAAGGTTGTTTAAAGGTACAGTTGGGAATTAAGACAGGGAAAATGGCGTTAAAAACGCAAAAAAGGGGAAAGCTGAGCTAAAATTCAACGGTTCAAATGCATTCACATTATGTTTTCTTTAATCTACAAAAGGCACAAATCCATCTGGGCTGTTGAATTCCAGACCTTATATCCTTGAGCTAACATTGAATGCAATGTCAGCCTCCAAATCCTCAAAATCCTTTGTTTCGCTCAAACAAATTGTAAGATGCATCGCGCATATGAACGGTCAAGATTCAACAGTCACAAATGATATTTGCCGTCCTCGTAAAACCATGATTGCAACAGGGTAGTCTGTAATCTGCATTGGGAAAGTGTAAGCCCCTCGTAATCACATTCTTCTAAAACCATTTGCAGATTCCATTACAAGTAAATAATTCTTCCTAATTTGCTTACCCAAACAACAGTAGAAACACTTGAAACCAAATGAACCCAAACTAGAAGTCTTAAAAGTAAAATCCAAAATTTAGTGCATTGACCCGGCTGTCTAAAAATGGAACCCTTCTCAAGCCTCTCTGCGAACAAAGTAGAGCTTACCCATGACATGAAGGACAGCAACAAATGCTATGAAACCAATGCTCATAACAAGTACAACATTGGGAGAAATCTTGAGCCCCGGGGCATCATCTGTGTAAAACTGGAGCATGGTGCCACTTGCCCCTCCTGCAGCCGCCCCAGCACTTGCCGTCCTCCTCCTACGCAGGTTGGCAGCAGCTGCCGCTGCACTTCCTCTCGGGGGAGCAGCTCCATTTAAAGCCATTTCTGCAATAAATGTTTCAGAGTGACAAACCATCCATTCGTCAGTTGGCCACATAAAAGTGCACGTGTTATTTGTGGTTTGAATTCTACGGTCCGGACCGCGTGGCGCAGGGTCCGGACCCTAGACATGAAATCAGCAGTGGTTTGAATTCTACGGTCCGGACCGTGTGGCGCAGGGTCCGGACGGATCCGGACCCTAGACATGAAATCAGCAAAGTGAAGACTCTACGGTCCGGACCCCACGGTTTTGGTTCACCCACGTGATTGGTTGCTAGGTTCTAAAGTTAGAAGGTCGTTTTGGACTTTTCATGTAGGATTAGAAGAAAGCCAAATTAGGGTTTATATTGTAATCCTGTTGTACTCTGTAAAAGACTTTTGCTTCATTAGTGAAAAATCTCTATTCTCTGTCTTGCCCCGAGGACGTAGGCACATCGCCGAACCTCGTTAATTTCTTGTGTTCTTTCTTCTCTCTTGTTCTCTTAATTACTTGTGATTGATCTTTACTTGCGTAACATGTTTCTCGAGCAATTCAAAAATTGCCTAAGTGTAGAGCTTGTTGGTTACTCATTGAATTCGTTGGATACTTACTAAACACTCCAAAATGCATGTGTTTTGAAAGTAGACCAAAATTTGAATAATGCATGAGCTCGCTGAATACTAGTTGGAATCTCACTCGAGCAAGTAGTGGACAAAAATATAAAAATAATTTTTTTTTTTTTTTTGGTTGATATCATGTTTCACATAGGATTTATATTATCCCCTTTAGACTTGGTTAAGTGCAAGATGAGAATTTCTTAAGAGGTCATTATTCTGATACATCTCTCACTTAAACACGCTTAATCTTGGAGTTTCAAATGAATCTAATGCTCTCACGGTTTTAAAACGCATGATATTTTATAAATATTGAATATTGCATATATCTTAGTTTCTTCTTCTATCCAAGCGATGTGGAACATAGGACATTATTTTTTACTTCACCCCTACTTCACTTTTTCGTATGTAAAATCCCTTCCAGGCAAAGTCTCTTACAATCCGTAACAGTGCCTATTTAAGAATTCTCCTCCAGGAGTTTTTGTACAAAGATAATACTATACACACATACATTAAGCTTGAAAGAAAATACTCTCTCTCTCTCTCTCTCACAGCCACGATAGAATTAATCTGTCATTGTTCTTGTAAGAATCTTTTGGAAGCGTTTGAAAGCTTGTGTGTTATTCACTCTGTGTCAATGAAAGTGATGATCTTGTTGGACCATTGTGTCAATGAAAGTGATGATCTTGTTGGACCATTATGAAGATTAGGGAGGCTTTGTATTGTTTTGATAATTAAAGTTGGTTCTTCTATTTGTGTTTGATGGTTCAAATAATTCAACAATAGAATCAAGGTGTTGATTAAACTATTGGTTGAAACTTTGTAACCGAGAGCAAGTGTTACTTGGTACAGCGAAATATTTTTGTTCGCCGAAATTTTCCTCAGAAGAGTTTTTCAAGTAAATTCGTGTGCATATCATTTTCTTTTCTTGGTTCCAATTGTGTGATTGACTACTCGTGTTTGTAATTACCGAATATTGGTGAACAACGTTAGCATCCTTATAAAATTTCATATTAAAATGTTAGATTTACAATTAGAATGTCAGGCGCAGAGAGTGAGATTGGATCATAACGTAATTTATTCTATATTTTTAAAATTTTCTCTGAATTAAGGAGGACCTTACGTATTTGTTGTAATGACAGTCCCTTCCGTGAAGCATGCGTACGAAGAAAAGTTGGAACACCCCCGAGCTGGCAAGCTGCTTAGCTGCATACTAAAACAATTAGGGTCGAAATTGTACGAGGAAGAAACTGAAAACATGCTCTTTGAACTCCTTTTGAATGCTGTTTTATGTGGGAATGTTGGGTTCATTGCTGAGGTTTATAAATTCCATCCTGACCTGATATGGTTGGAAAATCCCAAAGATGAACGGCCTTTGCTTCGTGTTGCAATTTTGAAT
Organism: Pouteria glomerata; assembly: GCA_035590655.1. NCBI lineage: Eukaryota > Viridiplantae > Streptophyta > Magnoliopsida > Ericales > Sapotaceae > Pouteria > Pouteria glomerata. The sequence continues at coordinate 100,976 of JAVXUM010000011.1, read as the reverse complement.
TCCCAAGTGGAAGTGTATAGGTTTCTGCGCGGATTGAGTAAAACTAAATTCATATTACACACACCAGTGGACAAGGAAGAAGACAGCATTGTACATCATGCTGCAATGTTGTCGCCACACCGTCAGCTGAGCAGCATTCCTGGACCAGCTTTACAGATGCAAAGAGAGCTACAATGGTTTAAGGTGCGTCCACTCATTAATTAATTTCTGTGAATTACAATTTATTCTCGTGAGTTTTTAATCAAATACTACTCTAGAATTTTATCTTTTAATTATAATCATTAATAAGAGACTTTTAATAAAAGACCGCAGAGAGTTAACGTTATAATAAATTAAAACTTCAACAAGTTTTTAATGTTATAATTAAAACGTCCCTAAATTGAGATTTAATCCCTCAAAAAAAAAAAAAAAAATCGGAAGCGCAAACTGCAATTTACCTACAAATATTTGAGATTTTTTTTTATTTTTTTTAAAGAAGATAAATTAAATTATTATGAGGTATGCTGATTACATTTTGACACTTCAGGAGTTAGACCCAGCTTTATAGAGCCCTCTGTAGTTTTGAATCTAACGGCAATTGGCTAGCGCCTCTTTTTAAAAGTGATATCTGTTTGATTTTCTGTCAAATTTTAAAGATTTTTAGTTTCCTCATGGATTTTTGTTTCAGAAATGTAACATAAATCAGTTTAAATTCAAATATTTTCATTCTCTTAGTTTGTAGCTAGTGTGAAGGAGAGATTGAAAGTGAAACAAGGAAAAAAAATATTTGAGCCATCGGCAAATTAATGTTATTTTAATTGGTTACAATTAACTTTAAAATTAAACTGCATGTGTGAATTATATAATTTAAAAAAAAATACTACAAAAATCACATTTTAGTGATAATTAAGAGTGAGCTAAGTATTGTATTTAAAAACACAAGTAAAGTGACATTGGATCTAACCCTAGAGGTTTCAAAATACTCCTTTTTTTTTTTTTTTAGGACAACTCCTGTATAGACAGGACAGAGAGAGTTTTGTACATTATAATGCTGTGTTTGTTTGGTAGGATTGGATAATGGAGGATAAGTAATACTATGGGATAATATATAGAATTGGATAAAAAATGAGATTAATCTTTTATGTGAGATTATTTTTTTAATGTTTGGTTGGTTGGATATAAAATGGTATAAAAGATGTGATTTGATATGTGGTGTGAAAGAAAATAATTTTGAATTTTTAGATCTTAGCGGGAAATGAATTCGAAGGTGGGGGATTAATAATCCCACCTCCCCCACTAAATAAGTCATCCAGCTATTTGAAGGATGAACAAGCCAATCCATAGGACCCACAATCAAAACCAAAAATCTCAAACAAACATCGGATATGGTGGGGCCCACGGATTTGGTGTCCAGTCTCGGCTTCTCATCCAGTAATCAAACATCACCTAAGGGTGTGTTTTGAGTGATAAAAGGTGAGATAAAATGAAATAAAGTGAAATAAGTTGTGGGTTTGTAATTCGTGTAGTAAAATAAAAAGTAAATAATTTTTAAAAATTTTTAGAGATTTTTAAAAGTTTTTTTTTTTTTTGTAGTACTTCAAACGGTGCCTAAGCTGACCATTTCGTTCTTCTCCGCACAATCATGTGATATTGCAGGAGGTGCAAAAGATTGCGCCTGCGTACAAAGAATTTGTAAACAAGGAAGGAAAAACTCCCCAAGAAGTATTCACAAAGCAACACGAGGACCTGGTGATAGAAGGGGAGAAGTGGATGAAGCAGATTGCAACCTCTTGCACGGTGGTAGCGGCGTTGATCGTGACGATGGTGTTTGCGGCACCATTCACTGTTCCGGGGGGTTACGAAGAGAAAACAGGCATTCCAAGACATCTGCACTCAAGTGATTACATTCTATTCGTAGTATCAGATGCATTGTCTTTGTTCTTCTCCTCCACTTCAATACTGGTCTTCCTTGGAATCCTTACATCGCTCTATCGAGAAGAAGACTTCCTCAAATCCTTGCCCACGAAACTGATAATTGGACTTTCCACTCTGTTTTTATCTATAGCAGCGATGTTGGTAGCTTTCAGTGCTGCCATTCTCCTTGTGCTTCGCGGGCGCTCCGTCTGGTTTAGTGTGCCAATCATCATGCTCGCTAGTATACCCATAACCCTTTTCGTTGTATTTCAATTCCCTCTCCTCGTTCGCATTTTCAAGTCCACCTACGGTCGTGACATCTTTCGTTAATTTTGTTCATTGAAAAAACATTTTGTTATTGGAATTGGTTTGAATTTAAAGTAAGACATCGACTTGAATGGGTTGCATTTCATTTGATGAATATAATTTTATGCTTGCCGCACATTTGAAATTTAATAATTGTATTGGAATTCTTGTATTTGAAATATAAGCGATAAATAAGGCAATACAAGGCATAAGAAGAAATTTGTCCGCTTACGTAAATAACTAAATAAGAAAATCAATTTTTATAGTTTAAAATTGGATTTCAAATGAAAAAAGAAATCTCAAGATTTGGGTCATGAAATAAAATAAAATCTAACTCACAACAGAGTCATTTTTATTCCAAACATGAGAATTGGCAACAATTTCCACCAAATCAAATTAAATTCCACTTATTCCAGCTTTCAAAACAAAGTGTTTATGTTTGGAGAAAATGTTATTTATCACAACTTACCTTCTCCTGTCCCTTATTTTCTGCTATATCGAATTTTTTTCAAAATATAAGATCAGAATAATGTGGCCTACATATATGTGGGCTTATTAATTTTTAAAAAAAAAAAAAAAACTCACTAAAGAGTTTTTTTACAACATACCCCGCTTAGCAACTCAATTAAGCGCAAAAATCTACCAAAAGTTTTAAAGTTAGTGTTTGATAAAACACTAACTTTTGTCACGTTTTTACTCTATTACAATAATTTGTTCCACTAAAAAGTTATTAAAATTTTCACCAAACACATAAAAATTGCTAAAAATTATCAAAAGTTGTTAAAATTTGTCAAAAATTACTAAAATTTGTCAAAAATTTTACCAAACTCTCAAAAGTTATAACAAGTTGCTAAAAATTACTAAAAATTGTAACTTGTTTCACTAAACACATCAAAAATTGCAACTAGTAACTTTTGATTAAAAATTACTAAAAATTGTGCCCCAAACACCTCCATAAATTATTGTAGTCTTAAAAGTTTTCAAAAGAATATATTTTTCTTTGTTAGGAGAAAAAAGTAATATTATTCAACCAACAAACTTTATCAGAATGATATGGAATATTTATGAGTCTTGCTTTGAAATATGACACTTATACCAGTATCACATCATTTTGGCACAAGTTGCTAATAAATTTCTTTTAAAAATTATTTTTTTTTTATATTGAAATATTTGCCAAAAAAAACTGCTGGCATAATGGGGAGATTTTTAAATTTATCTCTTTAAATAAAAACACTTTTAAAATGTAATTTAATTATAAGATTACCATTAAAACATTAATCTGTTAACTTTTCTCAATAAATTATTTTGACAGAATCTCGCACATTAGACTTTCATTTTATTGAAATTGTAATTAATTTATTCGTACCAAGCTAAAAATTGTAGATAATTTAACGATTATGCAAAGCATTTCTTTAATTACACATCAAAAAAATCCTTTAAAATGTTGCAAAAAAATCCTATTTAGACACTCATTTAGAGAAATATATGCTCAACATTTTTTTGAGGAATACTTGATATATTTTATTATTTCATTTTCATACCTTCAAAAAATAATATTTATTGCAAGAAAGAGTACTGAAGTGTATAAAGTTAAAAAAGAATGAAACGTTAGCATAAAAAGTTAGAAATAAAATCTTTTCAATATTAATGCTTTATATATACGCATTTATATACTTAGAAAGTTTAAAAATATGAATTTAACATATTCTCAACCATTAAATTTGTTCAATAATCAGAATTTAATATATTCTCTACTTTGATTGGCTTTTCTTTTACTTTTCGTGAAAATGCATTCTCTCATTTGTCCCATATTATTTTGAATATTTTTTTATAAACTTTTAAATTAGTATTTCTAAAACTATGATAATATTTTTAATTATTAAATTTGTTCAGGAATTTAAATAATAAAAGTTTATATATTTATTAAATATTGTACAGATTTGTCTCTTTTGATTAGTATTTTTTATTTTTATAAATTACTTTCATAGTTTTTCTCGTCAATTTTTTTATTTTATAAATTTATATTTTAAACTCTTTATGAGTCAAATAATATTTTCGTACCTTTAATTATTAATAATTTCTAGTGTACGAGCCCGTTTGGAAGTAGAAAAAAAGTGTAACTTTTGATAGTTTTTTGTATTTTTTTGTGGGTTGTAATTTTTGGCATGTTTGTTGAATAAAAGTGTAATTTTTAGTAATTTTTAACAACTTTTAGGTATTTGGTAAAATTGTTACTATAGTAAAGCAGAAAAGTGACAACTTTTGAGTGTTTGATAAAATTTTTTTACTGTAACAGAGTAGAAAAGTAAAAAAAAGTATGATCCGCTATAATAATTATTTACTATAGTAGAGCAGAAAAGTAAGAAAAATTGTGAGTTTGCCAAATACTTAAATACTATAATAGTATCAATTTTTGATATTTTTTATAATTTTTTAAACATCCAAACGGGCTC
>JAVXUM010000011.1:7035-20356 GCA_035590655.1 Pouteria glomerata | reverse complement strand
ATCATTAATTTATTTAAATAATGCAAATATATATTTAAATTAAAGAACTTGTAATTACCCTTTTTAAAGTGTAATCAAATATTAAGCCGGTAACTATACTTTTTATAGTTTAATGATTCAATTAGTCTTTTTAATCAGGGTCGAAATCTAAATTTTGAGTTTGGAGGACCAAAAAAATTGTAATTGATATTATAAATTATATTAAATAAATAAAAAATAAATTAATCTATGTTTATATATAGAACAATCAGTTGACCTTTTAATTTTTAGATTGTATACACAACAATTAAGGAAAAAAAAATTAAATTCTAAGAACACTATACTACAATCTAAATTTTTGGGTAAAATTTTTTGACACAAAAATTTATATGTAATACTAGTAGTAATTTTTTGACTAAGATTGACTAGTTTTAAAATTTGAAGGGAGTCGAATTATAGTATAAACTTTTTTAATCAAAAATTTATATATACAAGTGACATTTTTGAAAACTTAACCCCCAGCTCCTACCTCTGTCCCTACTTTTAATAATACCTGATATTTAATAGAAATGTCCATCATTACTAAAAAAATATAATTATTATTAAATTTTATTTTTAAGAATTTATTATATTATATTTTACATTTCTTGATATTATATACAAAAGTATTCAATATTGTTGTAGCAGCCCGGGATCACAACCGCTAGTACGATATTATCCGTTTCCGGGATCCACGCTAATGTGGACGACATACAGCATCCAGTCCCCGCAGCCACTCGACCCATCACGGTTTTGTTCTTGGCGAGGGTTACCCCAATGCCCCCAAAACGCGTCGCACTAGGGAGAGGTATCCACACCCTTTATTAGGCGTGGTTCGTTCTCCTCTCCAACCGATGTGGGATCGTTACAATGTACCCCCTTTAGGGCCCAACGTCCTCGTTGGCACATCGATTCGGCACCGGCTCTGATACCACTGTAGTAGCCCGGGACCACCCCGGCTAGTACGATATTATCCGCTTCCGGGATCCACGCTCACGTGAACGGCATATAGCACCTGGGCGCCGCAACCACCCGACCCGTCACGATTTAGTTCTTGGCGAGGGCTACCCCAGTGTCCTCCCAAAACGCGTCGCTAGAGTTGGGGTGCCGCAGCCAACCTCCTCATCCCGATATTGTCTGCTTTTGGCTCACTTGGCCCCTCACGGTTTTGTCCCATTCGGGGCACTCTCCACCCCTCAGGAAACGCGTCGCACTAGGGAGAGGTATCCCCACCCTTTATTAGGCGTGGTTCGTTCTCCTCCCCAACCGAATCCCCTTATGTCTACGGTGAAATTGTAAAACTATTTCTGCTATTTTAATATTGTTACTATCCTAGCACTAATCCGAAATCTGTCGAAAGATTCTACATGTATAGCATTCCTGTTTGCTAGTTATACCCCAAATAAAATTTATTTATTTTTTGTTTTGCATAAATAAAATTTGAGATATTAATATTTTTAAAATTTTAATTTTAAATAAATAAAATCTTGCATTATAATTGTATGTGTTTGTTGCTTATGTCACTCGTTAATTTCTAATTTCGTTTAGAATAATTTCAATGTTCATTATTTTTCGTTAGAATTGTATTGAAATTAAATAAAGGAAAAAAGGCAAAAAAGTTTGAAGAATCATCCTCAAGAAATTTATGTGGGATTTCAATAAAAAGTTACATAAAAATATCATGATTAAGTAAAGAGTCTTAAAAAAAAAAAATAGAAAAAAGGCCATCGTGCCCCCTAACAAAAGTTCTAAGTCTACCCTCTCTCTATCTCTCTCTATATATGTATCAACAAACTGTAGTATTCTATTGAAATACGAAGTACGTAAAATGATTGACAGGCAAAAGGATGGCCTTATCTTTTCAATTCTTTTTAGTGAAAATCAGACAAAAATATCTCTAATATTTTAATCTTTTTATAAAATTGCTACACTAGCTTGCTCTATTTGTTTCTTTCTATGAAATTCTCTATGTTATTTCGTTGTCTTTGATTCTCTAAATAATTGTTTGATTGTGTATATTAAAATATATATATTTAATAATTTGTCATATGTATATATTTTTTCTACTTCATTTTAATATTTAATTGTTGTGTTATTTTTCTTTTAGTTTTTAATACCAAATTTGATTTTTTTTTTTAATTTTTGTTTTTATTTCATATGCATTTAGCCTCTTAACAAAAGTTTTGTATTCGCGCCTACAAACATATGTGGATATATATATACATATGTATGTGAGGGAGAGATGAATTGATTTGTCGCATGCTTATAATAATACACTTGTTGAATGTATAGGTGGGGCGTGTGGGTACCAAAATGCTGTCGATCAACCTCCATTCTCATCTTTAGTATCAGCGGGTGGTCCTTCATTATTCAAATCAGGCAAAGGGTGTGGAGCCTGTTACCAGGTAATTTATACTATTACCTAAATTAAATATCAGGAGTATTGGTAATATTTTAAAAGTTAAAGAAAATTAATCAATTTCAATGAATCCTTTTTAGTTATCTAAAATATATTTTTCAGTCTTACATTAAATTTAAATTTTAAATCAAATAATTTTTAAAAACTAACTTTAATGAAGTTATTTTATAAATTTTAAATTTTTAACCAACACATTATTTTATTTTTATTTATTTTGTTTTTGAGACTAAAATATATGTATTGCATAAACATTATTTTATATTTATAGTTCTAATTAAATTACACAAACCAAATGATAATCACCCGCACTGTATTTGCTTGCCTCTAGTTATCAAATGTATTTATTTTTTTTCTTTTTACATTTAATAATAATGAAAAAAATAATTAGAATACATTGCTACACAGTCGATATTGTTGTAAATTATAATACATGTTTTTGAATTAAACTGATAGGACATAATTATGCATGATCATGTGATTCAGACCCAAAAAAAAAAAAAAAAAAAAAAAATTCAATAAAAACTCATTGGTGTATAAAATTATTTATGTATATAACGTGACTGTATTTGATAAGGTGAAATGCACGGAAAATGGAGCATGCTCAGGAAATCCAGTGACAGTAGTGATCGCGGATGAGTGCCCTGGGGGTCCTTGTGCCTCAGACTCGGTTCATTTTGATCTAAGTGGCACTGCTTTTGGAGCCATGGCAGTATCAGGCAAGGCTGATCAACTGCGCTCCGCTGGTGCCTTACAAATTCAATATAGAAGGTGGGTGTAAGTATATATACCCTGTATACAATACGAGAAAGAGAAGACTAATAAGAGTAAAGAGAATAGTCGTTAATATGACCTACACTCTTGTCATTTTTCAAAAGCAATCAACTTGGAGTAAAGATGTTGGCAAAAATATAAGTATATAGAGGCCCAGCCCGAGGTGTTCAAGACGTAAGGTTAACTCTAAAAATAGGATTCCTGCTAAAAAATTTTTATTTAAAAACAACAGTAAAATAAACAGTAACAAAATAAGAAGGAAAAACTGTAAGGAGTACTAATTATTTTTAGTATCTAAGAAGAGCATAAAATACAAAATTTTAAACACATATCTCATCGTAAGGGATAAAAATTTTATTAAAGCCTTACCCAATAAATCAATAAATGTGCCTATACAAAAGTATCAAGTCTAATTAATTAATTGATTCTTAATATTTGAGTTAAAAAAGGTCTTACTTTATCCTAAATATAAAAATTGGCAGAGGTCCTTTTTTTTTTTTTTTTTTTTCCTTTTAAGCTTTGGGGTCGGCCCTCTTGTATATATAATTAGAATTTAATTCATGAGAGTGAATGACTGTTTGGCAGAGTCAACTGCAACTACCCTGAAGTGTCAGTGGTCTTCCATGTCGATTCTGGGTCGAACCCAAACTATTTCGCAGCCGTGGTTGAGTATGAAAATGGAGAAGGAGACCTTTCCAGGGTAGCTCTCGGAGAGGCGGCCTTGGACCCAAATACATGGCTCCCCATGCAGCAATCTTGGGGTGCACTTTGGAAACTCGACTCTGGTTCTCCTTTGCAGGCTCCGTTCTCTATAAAGCTCACTGCAGGATCAGGGGAGACCCTTGTGGCCAAAAATGTGATTCCGGCTGGTTGGCTGCCCGGAGAAACCTATCGTTCCGAAGTCAATTTTCCTGTGTAGGGCTTGTGGGAAATTATGGTTTTACATCGTGAAAGATTAGCTATTTTTCAACTTAATAGACTTTGTTATAATGACTATGAATAAAAAGAGCTGCCCCAAGTGGGAAAAATATTGTGGTTTGCGTTTTCCTTGCCCTCCCTTTAATTTCCGCCCTTGATTATATCACACAGAGAGAGATCCTTTAATTTTCACCTTTGATCATCTCAGAGAGAGCGAGGGGGCAGGCGTTATTTTCTTCTTTTCCTTTTTTTTTTTTTTTTTTGGTAATTTATTTTCTTCTTGATTATGGGTTGAAACCTAGAATTTAATGTTATACTTTCCAAACAAATCCACCAACTGAACATTGATCTTAATCAATTATGCTTCCATGCTATTACTTATCTTATCAACTGAAGAAATTTTAAGTTGTTAAATTTAGATCTTCTGAATTATTTAACCAATCAGTCAAAGGCTAATTAAATTTGCTTGGGCAATGGTTTATCCCATTCCTACTATCTAGATAAAAAGGAAAAAAAAAAACTGTGCATTAAATATAAAAATGTTTCTATTTATTTATTTATTTTTGCTTGATAGTTTTTGAAATAAGTAAAATGGGAATGCTTTTGTTGCACCCATAAGAAAATTAAATTCTGAAAGTGGTCGATAGATGAGGGAATACCACTAACAGTAATAATGGTATGTCGATAAACTGACTCAATATTCACATTAAAAATTATTCTATTAATTTCACTAACAACTTTTGCAGTGACAAGAAAACCAACAGACCATTATTCTTAATTAGGTATGGTTCCCTGTATGTAATAATCACTATTAGGATGTCAATGACTCAACCCATCCAGTTCATATTTAGTTCTTGGACTAAAATTCAGTGACTAGATAATATAATTTATTTTGTTCCAATCTAATTTCCCTTCAGCTGTTTTTATTTTTATTTTTTTGGCGTAAACAAATTTCATTGAGATTGCTGATATATTATGTTATATATAAATGGTAATTATATTAATAATCCCTTCTAAATGATAGCTGCTTAACTTGCTTGTACTTAACTTTTTCATGTGGGCAACTTTTTAGCAACAAAATGAATTTGCATCCATTGGATCTTTTCAATTAGATTAGTTAAGCAGTCTTTCTTTATCATTTTTTAATAATTATTCAATGAAAATATATTTTTTTATTGCAAATCTAAAATTTTAGTTATTTTTACTGATTATGTTAGTCGTATTATTTTAACAATTACACTCCTAAATAAAATATTATTATACCGTAAAGTTATACAGAAAAGCACTACAAGAACACGACTCAGTGTAAATCTTGCATGGTAATTAAATGGCGTCTTAATGATTTGTTTTTTTAAGAAAAATGTTATTGCACAAGATAATTTTATTAAATTTTTCAAACAAAATAATGTGGCAATAAAATTATCGTAATAAAAAAAGTATTTAAGTTGGTTAAAATTTTTAAAGTAATGAATCTCAAATGTGTCACATCATTCTAGTACTAATTTTTTAGTTGATCATATAATTTTACTCTTTATTATTATTTTAGAATAATAAACTCATTTTTAAACCCTTCATTGTGGTGATATTGTGTTTTGATGGTACAGATTGTCCCTATTATAAGTTAGCTAATCCAGACAAGATTTAAATTAATTCAACAGTCCACCCACACCAAGGAATTTAAAGACCATTTCATCAATCCCACGTTTTGAATCACATAATTAAGGCAATTGAGCTGTCCCCTCCCAAATTTAGGTCATTGATATTTAGTGAAGATGAGATGTAAACGAGTGGGGAAAACTAGAAGATTAATGCTAATTATAGACATATATAGATATTTGTTATAATTAGTAGAAGAAAGGCGAGGTTGAACCAACCGACAGATGAGGAGAAGCATGCCCTCGTTTTCTTGGCTTGGAATTGAAGGGATATGAATAGATTGGCAGTTAGAACCACTCTTGTCTTTTACTACCACTGGACGGAGGAACGAAAAACACTCCTCAGTCAATCACACACCCCCACAATATATACACACATATGCATATATATCATCCACCGCCGTACAAGGCCGTAGAAAAAGTCCACCACCTTGATACCCACCTCCCACTTGTCACACACACTCTCAACTCACACTCCTATTTTTCTCTTCTCTTTCTCTCCCTTCCTACAACAAACCAATACTTAACTAAAAACTAGGACTAACCCTCTTTCCACCCTACGACCCTGCAAACTTCTTCTTCTACAAGAGCACATAAACTCCCTACCAATTTCTGTTCATTCTCAACGCATTCCCCCCCTCTCTCTCTCCTCTCTCCTCTCTCACCCTGTCTATCTCTAAAACGTGTACCTATGGCATTCATGGAGGATCAACAAACAAATTTTAAGCATTTTTGTAGGATTTGCAAGAAGGGTTTTATGTGCGGGAGGGCTCTAGGAGGACACATGAGAGCTCATGGCATTGGAGATGAGAGCGCAACCATGGACGACGATGATCCGGCGAGTGACTGGGAGGACAGAGGGAAAGTACCGGCGGCTAACAAGAGAATGTATGCGCTGAGGACGAACCCCAATCGTCTAAAGAGTTGTAGGGTTTGCGAGAATTGTGGCAAGGAATTCTTGTCGTGGAAATCTTTCCTCGAGCACGGAAAATGCAGCTCCGAGGACGCAGAATCGCTGGTTTCATCGCCGCGGTCAGACGGCGGGGAAGAACAGAGGGGGTGTCAATGGTCTAAGAGGAAGAGATCATTTCGGGCTAAGGTGGGAAGTTTCAATTCCACGTGCCCATCTAGCGAGGAGGACGACATTGCGGCCACTTGTCTTGTGATGTTGTCTAACGCTAGGGTTGATCCAGTGGGGGCCGATCAGCCGGAGGAGTCTTGCGCCTCCGCCAGCAAGGAGGAGGAGCCGCCGCGGGGGGCGGCTGCTGTGCCCTTCATCACCCCTCTCGCCACCCGGGCACCCCTAGACAAGGCAAAAGGCGTTGCTAAAGGAATGTTTGAATGTAAAGCGTGTAAGAAAGTATTCAATTCCCACCAAGCTTTGGGAGGTCATAGAGCTAGTCACAAGAAAGTTAAAGGTTGCTTTGCGGCCAGGCTAGAAAATGGTCTAGCCGAGGAAGATTTGATCGCACGCGAAGATCAGTTCTTTCTCCCATCAAAATCCACATCAAATTTTCACATCTTACATGGGTCGAATTCTCCGTTGGTTGGGGCTTCCAAGAGGAAATCAAAAGTTCATGAATGCTCAATATGTCATCGAATTTTCTCGTCCGGACAAGCATTGGGAGGGCACAAGAGGTGTCATTGGATCACTTCCAATTCACCCGAGACCTCTTCTCTTGCTAAATTCCATCAGTTTCATGATCAAGTTGACCATCAAATATACCAAATACCCAAATTCAGAAAATCCGACACCCTCGATCTTAACTTCCCTCCGGCCACAGCTCCGGGCGATGATCTTACGGGAATTAGGCGGGACCCGAGAAACCCATTGAGCTTTGAGGTCTCCACGGAGATAAATTTACAGACATGGATTGACCCTGACGGGGAAGCAACAAAAAACTATAACGATGATCATCAATGTCTCAACCATGCCCACAACAACGAGGATGAAGATCACAACAACAACTGTGTTGTCAACAACAACAGCAACATTAATGGAGAAAATAACAACAACAACAATAACAATGGTTCGATGCAAGAGGTCAATGATGATGAAGCAGACAGTAAAGTGAAGTTAGCAAAGCTTAGTGAGCTGAAGGACATGAATATCAGTGGTAGTTCCTCCCCATGGTTGCAGGTTGGGATTGGTTCAACTACTACTGCTGGTGATGTAGGTGATGACCCTTAATTAATTAATTTATTTTTTTCTTATTTGGTTATGCGGAGGTAAAATATTGTTTCACTATACATACATATCTGTAAAAATAAACTGTAACTACACACATTCAGATTCAACAAGCACATAATTAAATATTCACTTGTATTATTGCCCACAATTTCGCTGTAAATTTTCTTTTGGGTCCTTGAGAACTTTCATGTGTGACCCTTGATATTATTTCAGGCAAATGGTACAATAAAAACATATTTCCTATTCTTTTATCTGGGTGTTATTAATTAGTCTTTTTCTTATCAGGGAAATTTTAGTATACGATTATGAGTCATGATATATGATAAAAAAATTTTAATTAGAATAATTCATAGAATGATACGAATTTAGTATCGTTTAGTCATTTTTAAAATTTAGAACTTTTGAAAATAATTTTCTATTATGAAAATGTCACCATGATATTATTATGGAATAATTTCCTTGTCAAAAATTTTGATAGAATAATATTTTTCTGTTATAATTAATATTTATAAACTAAATGCATGTTAGTTAACAAAAGTGGTGTTGTCCTTCTGGCTAATGGCTTATCATCATTCTATGTCCACTAAACCACGAGCGAAGCTAAACTTTTTGGTCTAGGGGATCTTTTTTTTTAAGATTGAATTTATGCTTAAAAAAAAATATAACTCATACTATAAATTATAACTTTTGAATCGTATTTTTCTAATTTCGAATTTAATTCTTAACGAGTCACTAATTAAGTTTTATTTAAACTTATTTTAGCTACAAATTAAGATTCAACTGAATTTTTTTTTTTTGAAGTGAAGCTCAAACAATTTCAAAAAATTTGACTTGTTTCCAACCTTATTTTTACCCATAAAGACATTTCCCATCTCTATTTTACCTTCTATTATAGTTAGAAATTTCATACTTGTATAAAAAGTTTTGTCTATTATTAACTTTATAATTATTAGCAGCTCATATCAATATTTTTATCACAATTACACTTCAAAAAATATTTATAAGTCTAATCGATGATTTCTGATCTCAAAAACCATGTTCGGAGCTACATTTGATATACTTAGATCCGCTAGTAAAGCCACAAGTTTTCACATCCGAATTTAAATATGGAACATATTTAGTTGGAGATTTTTATCTCCAAATTGAATAAACACGTAAAAGAGGTCTAGAATTGTGGCGGAGGCGTGATGGAACTTCGATGTGATTTTAATAGGGTTGTTTGGTTGAAAAGGGTTGGTGATCTATGGTATGCCTAATTAAATTTATTAAAAAACATTTATGAATCGAAACACGTCATCACTTTGAGAAGACTAATCTTTAAAAAAACCCTTGAGTTTTAGAAGGTCTCTTGTTCAATATTCGGCTGTTTGAGGTGAACTAAATAACGAAAAATAACTTAGTTTACAAGAATTGATGCATCCCAAAATTTAATGATCAAAAGGATAATGGAGTTACATCGAATTTAAGTCTATATTATTCAATAAAATTTTTGTAAAGATTTATTTTAATAATAAAATGTTTTTAAAATAATAATTTTATTTTTTTTTGTCCAAAATCAACAATGCAAATCAAAACTTGAATTATCAATTAAGATTATATTGAACTCACACACACTTAATTTCTAATGTAAAAGTAAGCCCGACGCATTTAAGAGGTTCAAAATTTTACCTAAACACAAAGATAGGGTTTTCTTGTACGTGTTCTTCATTTTCGCAAGTCATAGTTCAGTTGATCTACCTATATAGTTTTCAATTATTCGAAATATATGTAAAATCCGCTAACTGTAAAGTCCGTTAAACGTTGACTTTCAGCAATCCTCATTGGTTGGGGCTGACGCTGTTTAGGCGGTGGAGCAAAAATCCTTCTGCACTCAATTACGCGTGTCAGAAGGGCCAGATTTGTGTGGAGAGTGTTTATCGCGCCATTGTGTTTTTATTTATTTACGTTATGTTTAATAACGTTTTTATTTTTTCTATACATTTTCAAAATTTTATACATGCGTGACAGAAATATATTTATTAAATTTATTTATATTTTTTTATTTAAAAAAATTTAAAAAAAAACGTAAATAAAAAATAATATTTTTAATTTTTTTCTGTTATAAACATTTTATCAATTTTAAAATTTTATCTATTTTATTACATCATACTAAAATAAATTATTTTAATAAATAATATGATTAAATTCAAGTAATTAAATTAATAAATAATATATTATTATATTATTTTTAATAAATTAATTTATTAATTAATTTTAATAGTTAATTAATGTAACAATCAATTTAATTAATTTAATAATCCAATATTATTAAATAATTTTAAATAAATATAATAATTAAATTAAATTATTTATAATTAAATTAATATATATAAAGTATATTTTATTAAATTATTTTAATAAACAATTAAATTATTTAATTTAATAACTAATCTCATTAAATTATTTATTTAATATAAAATATATTTTATTAAATTTTTTAATAAAGAATATAATTAAATTATAATTAATATATATTATATTTTTTGCATTAAATTATTTTTAATAAATAATTTAATCAATTCATTAATCTAATCTAATTAATTAAATTACTATGCAATATATTTCATTAAATTAAATTAATTTTATAATACTTATAAACTTAAAAATTTTCTAAAAATAAAAATTTAATAATTATAAACAAATTTAAATTTTCAAACGTTGTTTTAAATTTCATTATAGGAAAAAATAATAATAAAAAACAAAAAAACAAAATATAAACGGGTAAATAGAAACAAAAAAAAATTGACAATATTATCAAACGGACCCTTAAGGGTGTTTGGCACACTAAAATGTGTTGAAAAATTTTAAAAATATTTATAAATTTATTTTACTGTTCAAATTATAAATTCATAACTTATTTCATTTTGTTTTACTTTTTATCACACAAAACACTCTCTTAACAACTCTCTTAACAACTGCTGAAATTGGGTATTCGTTGACTTTAAATAGAAATAGGAATGGTCAACCGGCCAGGTGTGGCGCCACCTGCTTTTCTTGGTTTTCATTAGTCCAGCACAGGATCCTTCTAACCTATAGTCACTCTCCTCGTAAATCACTATTGTTCATTTCAGTGGAGTTAGTTGTAGGATCATCAAAATAAAGGTTTGTGATCGATTTCGCAATCATTTTGAGTTGTGTTATTCAGACTTTTCCATGATGATATTACAACTAGAAACATTTTAGTGGATTTATTGTAAAACCACCTTTAACAACCATCTTTTCCGATCAAAGATGAATTTGATTGTCAAAGGTGACTTTCTTCTATTAAATTAAAATTGATTGATAATAGTAAAATTTCTTGATGAAATTAAAGTTGATCACTAAAAAGCTACATGTGTTAAATTATAAAATTTTTAGGTATTTACGATTTTTATGTAGACAATTTTAGTTAAATATTATGTATTAAATTATAGAGTTAACAATTTTTTTATGATTTTGGTGAGGAAATTTTTGTCAAAAAAAAATTGAATTTATTAAATCATCGGAATATTTAGCTATTTATGATTTTTATAAAGATATTATTTGTCAAAAAGTTATGTATCTTTTTTAGGTATTTCTAATTTTTACAATATTTTTGTCTATAAAATATTTTTAATGTATTAAATCATTGAAATTATTACGTATTTATGATTTTTATGAAAATATTGTTGATCAAAAGTTTTGTATCTTCTAAAGATTGCATCTAAAATTCTCTCAAGTGCAAGAGCATACAATGTAGTTTTACCTAATGAGTTTAGGGTCGAATCTATAGAAAACCTATATTTTACTTTTAAGGTTTTGAAATTTTTCTAATCGTAAATTCAATGTGATTCAGATATCGAGGAGTAAGAGATTTTCAAATTTGTTTTTCTAACAAAATTTCTAAATGACAAAAATTAAATTAAATTAAATTAAATAACAAACTAATAACCAAATAACAGAATTTCTAGAGCAATAAAACAACCACAACTTGATAATTAAATTCAAATTTTTTAAGACAATCTTGATTTAATGCTCAAGTTCAGATGGAACGATTTTTCACAAGTTAATTTAATGAAAACATCAATTTAAGTTTCATGTAGAACGGAAATATAAATTTGAAAGATTTTTGTCATGAAAGTTGTTAAAATTTTCACATACGCAATTTTATATTCACGTTAAAGGATTATAAAATTAAAAAATTTTTCATTAAAATTATTTGTAGGTTCAAATCCAATTTATTTGTTTTATAGTATTTAAAAGAATTTCTAAAATGCTAAAAACTTTTATTAGTGATTACTGGAATGTAATCAAAAGTTTTCATTTTCTAAAGTTTTTTAACAAAATAAATCAAATTTGAATGAAAGTGTATACACGTGTACGTTAATACGTCACGTATAGAACCCTAGCACATTATCTTTTTTAAATATTTCACCTTACCTCGGAAATGTTAAATCAAGATTAATACAATCTAACTTAGCATGCTAACAAGATCCATCAAAACTCAATAACAATAAAAACAGAAAAATTAGAATTCAAAATAATGCGATTCCTTATTAACTTAGATGAATAGAGTATCGTGATTCAAAGATGTCAAACCATGCTTTAAAATATTCAAAAAAAATAAGAAAAACTCTAGAAAATTCTATATGAAGTATGTGAATAAAGTCCCAAATAGCTCCACAAAAGTTCGTATTTATCAATCAATCAAAAAACCCTAAAAAAAATAATACAAAACAGCACCAAACAACCAGCACTGGTCCATAACACCTGTGGGGGTTTCCGAACCACAGCGTCCATGTGTCACTTGTCATGTTGCTCCTCCCACCAAATTCTTGCTCTAGTCCATATCGGAGCTCTACGTGTGGGGCTGGAATGTTCGTTCTCTTTGTTTTGCTCGTCTTTCTTGCTATTAATCATGGTTATTGCATCTTATGTGTTGTATTTCAGAAAACAAACTCAATAAGTGATAAAAATAGTAAAATTCAAAAAAATTATTAGAATAATGCATGATTTTAAACTAAAATGTAAAATTTGTAAGTGCAATCAAGTAATAACATTTTTTAAGTGTAATCAAGTAATAACATTAATAGTGATATATACGACATATGCACACAGGTCTGCATGTCATATAATATATTATAATATAATAGAAATATTTTTAATAAATTAAACCATTAGAATTCTTAAATATTTATGATTTTTATGAAAATATATTTGTTTAAAAATATTTTTTAAGTATTTATATATTTATATAATAATAATATACGCATGTGTATATATGTAATATATTAAAAAATTTAATGTCGTAAATAATTAGAATTTTTAAATATTTTAATTTTTATAAAAATA